>APFE031345263.1:69731-89335 GCA_000404065.3 Pinus taeda | reverse complement strand
TTTGTGTCAGTGCAGGACTGGTCTGGGACCAGTGGGAGTTGTACATACTATGACGCTGACTTCGGGTCAGCTGTGACTGATCTGGGACCAGTGGTACATACTCCGAGACTGACTTTGTGTCAGTGCAGGACTGGTCTGGGACCAGTGAGAGTCGTACATACTATGACGCTGACTTTGGGTCGGTTGAGACTAGTCTGGGACCAGTAGTACACTCTCTGAGCCTGCGGTACTGGTCTGGGACCAGTGACAGTCATACATACTATGACGCTGACTTCGGGTTGGTTGAGACTAGTCTGGGACTAGTGGTACGCACTCTGAGACTGACTTCTGGGTCAGTGGAGAATGGTATGAGACATTCTCGATCAATTCTTCTTCTTCATAGTTCAGCAGAGCAGAGCCAGCAGAGCAGAGCTAGCAGAGCTGGGCAGAGCAGAGCTAGCAGAGCCAGCAGAGCTGAGCAGAGCAGAGCTAGCAGAGCTGGGCTGAGCAGAGCTAGCAGAGCCAGCAGAGCTGAGCAGAGCAGAGCCAGCAGAGCTGAGCAGAGCAGAGTTAGCAGAGCCAGCAGAGCTGAGCAAAGCAGAGTTAGCAGAGCCAGCAGAGCTGAGCAGAGTTGGGCAGAGCAGTGCAGGGCACTGATGGCCGAGATAGTACAGTCGAACTTATGGATCACCAGATGGAGTTCTCCCTAGTTGAGAGGGAGTGTTAAATTGGCAACTAGGGCCAAACTCCATGTGGATCAGCTTATTTTTGGCAGCTGATATTTTTATTGGATCCCTCTCGTCGAGAGGTGTAGGATTGATCCAAAGATCATCCGATTCCGATAAGTATTTATGGAGATATGAATTTATTTTGTTTATATAATTATTATCAAGCCGACCAGCGCTTATGTAGGCTCTAGAAGCCCAACCGACGTGTCTATTCATCTACCTCGTTTTAGTATAAATAGAAGAGGATTTGAAGTCATTTGAACACACATTCTTGAGTGATCTCTTCCTCTCCACGTCTTGGGTTTTTGGAGAAGGAGTGAGACACCAAGTGTGATACGCTGGTCTTCAAGATGATGCCCTAACCGCAGTGATGCCCTAACCACAGTAAGCCGCAGGCATATGAGGATGATCTAGCAGCAATTGAAGGGAAGAGATCCTACTTCTATACGCTGCCTAAAGGAGACTAGCCACAGTTCTAGGATGGAGAAATAACACCATAGAGGAGGCCTTTACTAGCTGTACCTAGCCGCAGTCAAGCAGGGTTACAACATGCCCTAGCTGCAGCACAAGGAGGCAGGAACAGCATGGAAAAGAAGGACTGTTTACAAGGTCCGAGTTGCTGTAATGGAGGCCGAGTATAGGCCAAGCCCTCAAGGGCTAAACGCTGTTTGTTTAGGCACTGTATTGAGGGACCTAAGGCTACAGGATTGCTGTGTGCTAGGCCGCAGACCTTGGTACCATAGCAAGGCTTGCATAGGGGCAGATTAAGGGCTGATATTGACCCTAGGCAGCAGCGTAGCAAAGGAGGTGTCTCTTAAGGGTGTGCTGCAGTTTTCCAGAGGGCTGTTCGAGGACTGTGCAAAGAGTTTAAGGGTGCCCTAGTGCCCTAACCAGAATAGTCACGAACAGCAGCTTACAAACATATTTGGAGCAGTGCTAGTAGTATGATGACATAGCAGCAAAGGCATACTAAACAGTGGGACAGCAGCATGGTAAGTGGTACAGCAATGACATGTGCAGCAAGGATGATAATCCCAACAGCATGATAATGAATGATGCACAGGCAGCATGTTAATGAATGATGCACAGGCAGCATGATAATGAATGGTGCACAGGCAGCATGATAATGAATGATGCACATTAGCAAGGGCAGCATGATGATCATGGACTTAATGGGCAGCATGATGATAATCATGATTAGTGCAGCGTGCTGCCATATGCAGTGGTGCAGCAAGTGGACCAGATGCAGCACGATGATAGGTGAAGGAGTCACCTTGAGAATCAGTTGAAGCAGAATGTCCTCAACTGATTTCATCGTTATACGAAATGATCTATGCTAGATCTAGATAAGTCAAAGTGTTGACTTCTGTTGTAAATGTACTCTCTCTCTCTGCTGAACTTTGAAGATAAAAGAAGATTTGATCAAAGGGTTTCCCCACACATTGTGGGTGTCCCTGTGTGCTCCATAATCTTGTGTCTTTGGCGTTGGCTTTGTCTTCTGCGATTTATATTTATGTTCTATCTGCAGTTTATCTTAATGCTGATGTGATTGCTAACTGTGAAAATTTAAATAAATTGCTCCAGCATAGAACATACCTAAACTTAACAAAAGGGAAGGCAAAGAAAGGTCCTAGTCAAGGACAAGGCTCAAAGGGAGAAGAAAAGAAGAAGAAAGATCTGTTGAAGATCGAGTGCTTCAAATGTGGCGAGTTTGGTCACTACTATAGTACCCAATCTCCCAAGAAGAAGAAGGACAAGAAGGAAATGCAGGAGTAGGCAGCAGCTTCAACAGAGATTGATAATTTGTCCAACAGGTTGAAGGACGAATATGCTTTGTATCCAGCTATACCTCCAAGAGAGAGGTGGGGAGACATTGAGCTTTACACACCAGAGTTGCAAAGATTTGGGCAGGATCCATGAAGGATAGCATCAAGTGTTTCCTCACGAATCATTACCCTTGCTATAGGGGCCCACATTTTTCAGTAGCAGATGGATCAAATGGATCAGTATTAGTTGGCGCAGTCAATTCTTGAGGTACAGTTGCGAAACTAGTGGCAATTTGTCAGAGGGGCACAGAACTAGTCAAGGCACAAACAAACTCTCAATAGACAGTGCAGAGTCTAGTTACAGTCAGAGACTCAGGAGACAGTGGATTTGTTCTAAGTTACAGTAATTGCAGCAACAGCAACAACATGAGACTAGTTGTAGCGCAGTGCAGAGTTGGAAACAATACAGGAGGTACAGTGCAGTGTCAGCAACAATGCGGATGCAGGATGGTTCAGCTACAGAGTGGCAGATGAATCAAAGTATGCACAATGGCTTGGTGGGCAGTGGCAGATTGTCAAGAACAACGTATGGAATGATGTTATGGGAGAGAGAACACCTTCCTCACTAAGAGGGAGTGTTAGTTTTTGTAGCATCGAATAGGTATTCTAATCTCGAATTTGGTCAAGGAGGCTAAGAAACACAAAATCTCCAAAACCCATAAAAGTTTCCAAGGGAAAACACCTAGAGACAATTAAGTTCATTGATCAATAATTAAATATTTCCTAAGTCTAAGTTAGGAAAAGTGATTAATTAACAACAATTAATTGAGAAATGCGAGAATGCTCTAGAAACTCACACAGATTGAGTTTGACATGATCTTAGCAAATGATGGGGATCTAATCATGGTCGTTGGTTCACCAACCACAGATTATAAGAGTGGGATGTTGGGATGGAGATACACACATTAGGAGAGCAAGTTCCTTGGGCAAATCGAGCTATCCAGTGCAATGATTCAGCAGGAAGAGTTCTAGCTAGATAAGGAAGGCAATAGAGATTGAAGGAGCAGTAGCAGAGTATTCCAGCGAAGATTCCCAATAGCATAGCAGCAGAACCAGGAGGCCAAAATATCTCTGCAGGAAGGCCGGATAGCCAGAAACTAAGTACGAGTTATTGGAAGAGATTTTGTAGTATTTTTGGAGGTCAAATCGAGCTCCAGAAGGCCAAGAGAATTTCTTCTAGTAGCAGAGGGAGGCAAGATGGCTCACTTGGAGCCAAGCTAGCAAGTTGTACAATTTTCACAGACCAAGCAATGTGAATTCCTGGAGGTCGAGTTTCTCGGTGGGGTTCGAGCAGGCCTGAGGGGGGTTGAGATGATTTGCAGAAGGAAGAAAAAATTTCTCCAAATTATTTTAGCAGAGATTTTGCTAGAGGATTGTCAGTTTGGCATCCAAATTTGTACTTGAAATTTTTGTTGTTGCATAATAATAATAAAACCTTCATCTGTTGCACCGGTTTTTCCACATTGGGTCTTTCTAGGGACTTTGTCCAAAAGTAACAGTGTCAATTTTTGTTTGTGTGCTCTATATTTCTTAGTTCCAGTTTTATTTTCCGCAATATTTTTATGGTGAAGAAATTGTAGTGTGATTTATTCGTTATTTCCGTAACAAAATAAATTGCATAATTAATCAATTAGAAGAATAAATTCCAGTTGTTGCATTTCAAGGAAATTTTCACATGAAAGTCTGTAAAGAGTAGGGGGTTTTGGCTAAGGTGACATTGGGCCTTTACCCCATTGTTAGCACTTAGTCTAACCTTTTGTCTTCTAGGGTTCCCTCTCCAAGGCCTGCTAAATTTTGTGGTAACATTTTTTGCGTCATTGCCGAGGACGAAGTGAGTCTACCCTTTTATGAGATATTTTTCTTCTTACCTAATGATCATATAAATCACTATTTGGCGATTCCATTAGAAGAACGAAGCCCTTGTTCTTCATTGACTTTCAAAGGCAATGCTTGTAGGGTGAAGCAGGCATCTCTCAAGGCATTTTTTTTAATTCATCCTGACGACTCCTATATGGTTGATATGTATAATCTGCAAGCATGTTTCTCCAACAACTTCATGAATTGTTTCCCACCTTGGTTATCTCTAGCATGCTTGGATATCCAAATTATCTGGATTCAGATACAATAAGCAATGTTCCAAAATTTGATGGTGATCCATCTTTAGCCATTGATCATGTAGCTAGATTTATCATATACATCTCAAAGATTGAAGGGGCTCCAAAAGATGTTATTATGAGGTTGTTCCATACATCCCTCAGATGCAAAAAATCAGATTGGTTAAAACGCCACAAGCCTAGGATCATCCCTTCCATCACAGTATTCTTTAATACATTTTTATGGTATAAGAAACCAAGATTCCAATTTGTCGAGGATGCTCGTCAAAGCTTGAAAACAGCGCTCAAGAGAGAATCTCTTTGATCCAAGAATATTGAAGTAAATCAAGGAAATCATAATTTGATCACAAATGACTATCACGAACCTCCTATAAATCAAAGAGATCATGCCCAGAAGGAAAGTTGCTATAAAGAGTATCCCATACTAGATCATCAAGAGAACGAAAGTAACTCTACTGATGGTCATGAAAAAGAGGAAGAAGAGGAGCCTTTTCTAGATCTTCAAGATAAAATCAGTGATGAAGATGTTGATGGTGATATTGAAAGGAACCATGACAAGAATTTTGATGAAAATGGTTCCTTAGAAGACAAATTTGAAGACAACCTTATATTTTTCAAGGACGCTACTACTGACAATCTACCTATTAAAGACCTTGAAAAAGATGCCCCCACTAACCCTTTGAACGTTGGCATTGGTGATTACTCGCATATTGAAGAAGGGAAGTGGGAGATCAATGGCCATCATTTTGACAAGGACCCTATCTATGATACCAATGATGATACTAATAGAGACCTTGCCTTGCCTTACCTTCCTCATGATCATGGAGGTGCATCCTTAGACCCTCCTATCATTCCCCATGGCATGAACATTGAAGATGATAAACCTATTTTGTTACCTCCTTTTGAATGTAGTCCTTGTAATGAACCACAAGATTGTTGGGATCCTTTGTGCCAACCATTCCCTCATTTTCCCCCTTGTGCCCCTGAGGCCATCATGAAGCATGAGAACGCTAAGGAGACTCTTGAAAGGGAGTTCATGAGCTTGATCGTTGGATCCTCCATACTCTATTTACAAGAAAGGATTCGATGGTGCAAGTTGGAATCATTCCCTTTGTCCATGATTCCTTTCCATTATTTATGGTTTTCTTATTTTCCCACCTCTCACCCTTATCCTGCATATGATTATGGCCATGTTCACTTTTGGATTTACCTCATGATTGATGGTAACGATAAGAGGAATGATATGGATCTAATAATATGTTGGTTACATTGGTTGTATGACTATACTTAGCTCTTGTATAATATAGCATGCATGGTAGTGTAGGTGCATCACCTATTATGTTTGCATAGTTACTATCATCATATTATGTTCTCTTGCTAGAATAGTTGCATTTAGATTAGACTTGCATCTCAATATAGATTTACTTTTCTATATGAATTTATTACTTGATGAAAAACATGGGCAATAAAAGTACGCCCAATGCACATGCTTCCAATAGTCATATTCTGATGTGCAGGATACAAGTCTGCGTTACAGGGGATTGTTGGAGTTCTCATGACCTCCCAGTTCAAGTACATGGATCATGCGCTCTACAGTGAGCTCATGTTACAGCTGGAGCTAGATGTTACCCACCAAAAGTGGGTCCCCCTAGGAGAAATTTTCTCCTATTCTTCTTCTTTTAGTCAGCAACCAATAGCCCCTGACAGCCACCTTGTAGCCGATGTGATGTGCCACTTTATCTCCGCCGCCTACATCTATCATGTGTTTCCTCGTCCATTTGTAAAGAGCACATGTTAGAAGGTGCGCAATCCGATCAAAAAGGTATGTTATTCATTGTGCAATCAGGTGCTTATGCTTGTTTTTTATTTCAGCATTTGGCATGGATTATTGGGTGACTTGGAAGAAGGAAGGGTTTTGACTGTGGTTTTGTTCCTTCACCTTAAATGGGGGGTTAATCTTCAATCCTAATCTAGTGGGGCATCCCTTATAGGCCCATGGCTTTAGAAAAGGCACTACTTGGGAAACCCCGATTTTGATAGCATGGTCCCATTTTCCCATTTAATATTTATCACTTTCCTTTTCACGTTACAAGCCCTATACACCATATCCCCTCTCCAGGTTCATATAGGGTGCTAGCACACCCCCTCCCCTTGTCCACATATCTAGGTCGGGCCTGGAAACGTTGCCCCAGAGGTTGATGTAGCTAAAAGAAAAATAAAACGATATCATGGCCACAAGCAAGAAACAAAAGAAAGAAAATTATAAAACGTAAAAGATGGTCGAGACATTAATATTAGCACATGGGCAAAAGCCAAGATGAGCTCAACCCCTTATCATATGGCCATCACCCATTCTTGAGGCCAATGTTGCAATATCACATCATTAAAAGGAACCCTTGCATGTCCCAACCCTTGGTGGGTGATAAATTGCCCCAGCTTTAAGGGGGTAACCATAGTTATACAGCATACATAACATGCTCTCATTTCCTAGAGCTTCAAGCCATAATACAAAGAAACATCTAGAAAAGGAAAAAGGCAATAAAAGGCATGGAAAAGCAAAGGTCAGGGTAACTCATGCATCCACAATTGTTCCCTCCTCACATCTGTATGCCCAAAATGTAGACTTCCTTATTATTGATACCCTTGTGACCATGGCATTTGGCCCTGAACCCCTTTATCCCCATTTCATTCCATCATTATTCACATGCCACCAATTGATTGAAGGATGTACCAGAGACCTGTCTTTCCCCTTAGGGGTTGGGAACACTTGATAGGGTCATTTATTAGCCACTCCTACCTAAGGAGGTAACACTAGTACATGAGCAAAGGCCCAACTTTGGAAGGGAAGCCCTATATGAAATGTCAATTTTCCCATCATTAACAAGCTTGTTTCACCTAGATGCACCAATGATTAACTGTACCTAATGGAAAAGATGCAACAGTGAACATTGTGTATGATTGCCAAGTCATTTTCATCATGGGATGGGCAACTTAACTGAGGCCCAAGTCCACTAGAGGAGCATTATGATACCCTACAAGTGAAGCGTTGAGAGCCATGGGACTCCTACCATTTGCAGAGCATCATTTCACTCTATGTGAACCTACATCATTTTACAATTTCGCCCACATTATTCACGAGATGATGCACTTGGACCAGCATGCCCCAGTCGGCTTAGCAGTGATCATGTAGTTTGGCGGTTGATCTAGGGCCCAGATGAGGTTTGTCTCACCCCTTGAGACATGGGAGGGTTAGCACCATTCCTCGAGCCCTCAACATTGGAGCAAAATCAGGTTATTCTATCACCAAGAGACCCATGAGACCAATTTTGTGCCCCAAACAAAAATATGGGGTCCACAGGATGATTTGCATGGAGATTTAGGGGCCAACCCCTAGATCATGATTTATGGATCCCTCTACACTCACTTTGGCACTAGAGGAGCCCAACGTATGCCCTAGAATGACCTACGCATGCATGATGTCAGCATTTTGACCTCTTTTGTGGGTTGATCGTTACGTTTTTCATTGGCTATAAGGTTGGCTTGTAACCTCACCTAGTATCAAGCCCATTATTTTATGATTTGAGGGGCTTTAGACTAAAATTGGAGATCATTGGACATGTATATATTGGAGAGAGATCATTTCACTCTCTCATCATCATCACTTGAGATTTCGGACCTCATTAGAGAATTTCACACTTGTTCCTTCTTAGCTATTGGTGATTTCTTGGATGCATTTCGATGTTTGGAAGCTATTTTGGATTTCTTTTGGAGTTGTTTCTTCGATGAATGGAGGGATATACTACATGTTGTCTTGTAAGTGCTTATTGGTGATGAAGCTATCTTGAAATTGTCTAATGTATGGAATTGTTGCTTCTAGAATCTAGATTATGCTTATTTGTGCCCTAATCGCTGAAATTAATTTTTGGAAAGTCTATCTAGTTAAGAATTTCATATATTATTCATTGTATAACATGTAATGGATGTTCCTAGTGGCAGAATCCTATAACTCTCCATCAAACTCCATTTTCCTTAGAAGTGGGTAAATGTTAGAAGTTGATACCTAGGGCATCAAGTTTTAGCCTCCTTAGAAACGACTTAGCCTATCTTGAGCCTCCATAACTCCATATGCTCAAAGGACGAGGCACTAATCCAAGTCCTTAGTGATCATTCTCATATTTTATCCATAATTTTTCCTCTTAAATTTCAGCTCTCTTAAGGTAGGATGTCTAACTAGGGCTTACAGTGAATTTCCTTGGGAGAGGTTTGGTCACGACTTGAGAGGCTAAACATCAAGTGGAGGGTTTTGGCTACTTGAACTCAAAATTTGGTGCACATCCACTTAAGTTTCCTCCATAAAATCTCTTGCCCTAGGTATTGCCCTAAGAGGGAAATCCTAGTTATTCTTCCTCAACTTGGGGGCTTTCTTGAACGTTGTATGAACTTAGTACTTGTATAAGTATATCATAGGAAGCCTTTTCTCCTAATAACCTTGACCTCGGTAGCTCCTGGACCTAAGCAAAATCACAAAACCCTAGTGTTGAAGAATGTAACTAGGTTCGGTCTTCATTATTGTATTTTAGTCATAATGAAATGTATTTGTCAAAAGAAAGAAAAAAATATATTATTGATAAAATTTACTTATTAAAGCATGGGTTTCATGCTTGGGACAATTTTTTTTAGGTCAAAGCCTCCATTGTAGGCTTCTAGGGTTTATGTCAAGTGCCCTTGTCCTTCTCATAATGTAAAGAACCCTTCTTGGGATTTATTTGTCAAGAAAGAAAATTTATTTTATCGTAAAATAGGTCAACTACACCTCCACCAAGTCGGCCTCAAAGAAGGACAAGTCGGCCTATCTAAAGGGCATAATCACCTATATAAAGGCAGTAATTCGATTCATTTGGAGACTCACTCACAACAAGTTTGATCTACTATCTTCTAGGGCAAAAAAAGTTCGATCTACATTTGCTGGGGCCAAAAAAGTGCAAAGTTGTTGGAGAAGGACAAAATTTGTTGGGAATAAGTTTCTAGGCTATCCATCACTCACACGTGTGAAGTTCTGGGCAGTTGCTTGGGCTGAAATTCTATATCTACTGCAGGTTCGAAATTTTGTTGGTGGGCGTTGAAGTTCTGCTGCTCGAAGGCCAAAATTATGGACTAGAGTTACTGTTGGGGTCGAAGTTTCTGGGTTAACTGCTTAGTTGTAGCTATTGGAAAAGAAGATACTATTGAAGGTCGTTGAATCATATTAAAAGATGACTTAGTGGAGGAGGAAGGTTTATAGGTCTAGAGTCTTGGTCTATCTCATCTTGATTTTGAATCTACTGAAGGAAGAGTTCATTGATTGGGTTTTACCCCTATCAATCCGCCTACATCTGATGTCTCTGATCTTCGTGTTTTGTTTTTGATAATTGCTTGATGAAACAAAGATAAAAGAAGAACATAAGAAAGTTAATAAGAACATAAGAATATCACAAGTAATTGTCAACATAAGAAAATATTTCTGCCTTTCCGTTTTTCTAACATGGTATTAGAGCTAAGGTGAAGAAGAAATAAAAAGGCAGGTTGAAGATCTATTGAGGAAAGGGAAATCAAAGGAAGGTTATTAAGGAGAAAGAATCATATAAGGAGATAAGCCTACTATCTACAGAAACAATGTCAAACTCAATGAAGGGAGAAAACAACCTAGAAGGATCCTCCAACTACAAGGTCTGGAAAAAGAGGATAGACCTCATTCTCGAAAAGAACAAAGTTTTGGATCTCATTCAAGCAAAAATCAAGAAGCCTATAAATGAATCGAGTGAAGCAGAAAAAGCAAAGTTTAGAGAAATCGAAATCTTGGCTATGAACCTTATAATGGATGGAGTTAAGGATAACCTAATTCCATACATATCCAACATAAATTCCGCCCAAGAAATGTATGAGGCTCTCTCTAAGTTATTCACAATCAAGAACATTGGTCAAATAGCAAGCCTCAAGAATGAACTAAGAACTGTTAAGATTACAAATGATGACACCATTTCATCATATTTTATAAGGATATCTAGAATCAGAGATGAACTCCAAGCAATAGATGAAGTTGACCCATAAAAAGAGATTGTAATTATTGTTCTTCTAGGACTACCAAAATCTTGGAGTGCCTTTGCATCAAGACTTAACAATTGGAAGGATACTCCAACATTTGAACAAATGTAGAATGCATGTAGTCAAGAAGAATCCAAAATACCCTTAGTAAACAACAAGGAGGAAGAAGAAAACGCCTCAAATGCCTATTCTGCTCATCACAAGAAGAAGGGAACTTTCAAGAAGTTCAAAAGGCCAAAGAAGAAAGTTGACCTCTCAAAGATTGAACGCTACAACTGTCACAACAAGGGTCACTACAAAAGCTATTGTCCAGAGAATCCAAGTAATAAGAAGAGAGAAAGGGAACATGTAAATGTTGTTGATGGAGCTCCACCTAAGAAGAACAAGGCCGAAGAATCAAAAGTCAAGGACCTATACTACTAAGGCTTCTCTCTCTCACATATCCCTCTTTGTCTTCTATTTTTAGTTTTGAAATGTTTTCCTTTATGTTTCGATTTCTAGAGTTTGTTGTTCTGACATGTCTTGTTAGAATATTTTCAAATTTTTGATAAGTTGTAGGTATCCCTCAAAAAATCAATTAAGAGGGAGCCTTCACCATTTTACCAAATGATAAGTATCTTATTCCTTGTCTCCTCTTTTATATTTGGTTTCTCTCTTATATCAAAATGTGTTTGTATTGTAAGCTAATAATCTTTTCTTTATATTTTCTTGGTTAGGAAAGCCTACTGAATGCTCAAAGAAGACTTCAAAGGATAGACTTGAAGCATGGAAGAAGTTCTAGTGCAAAAGGAAACCCTTCAAGCATTGATGTCCTACAAGGTTTGTTAAAGAACAACTCAAGGTATGTCTTAAACTATAAGCTTTGTAAAAGGAACAATCATTCTTCTTTTTAAATTTTGCTTTACATTACTGACATCGTTATGTCTAGGGTTTTGAATCATAAAAGATTCTTGTTTGGGTGATTAATCATTAGATTGAATTTACCCTCATTGTATTTTGATCATTCTTATGGAACCCTAAAAGGTTCACTATAAAACCCTAACCTAAGGATGTGTCAATATTAATTATGAAACCCTAGTCTACTTAGGGTTGTTGATGAAATCTAGAAAACCTATTCATTCTATGTTTAGGGTTTTGGTATTATTGTAGCTAAATCCTAGTCTTTAGGGTTTGCTGAAGTTATACACCAAAACCATAGATCTTTAAGGTGTAATAAGTTACGGTTTGTTGTTAATGTTTAAATGAAACCCTAGATATTTAGGGTTTATAAGTAAAATCATTGTAATAGTTAGAATAAGATCACAAGAATGAATCCCTAGGTGTATATATGTTTGTTTGTTCAAAACCCTAGTCTAGTTAAAATTGTTGCATACCAAACTTTGATATTTTGATGTCTGTATCTTGAGTTTACCTAGTAGATATTGTTTATGAAATGCTAGTGCATGATTATATTATTTCCTAGATGTAGGCAAGTATGCTAACTGAATTTTTGATACTGATGAAATCTAGGGTTTGTAACATAACCTTAGTAGAGATTGATGTTCTAGGATATAATGGTATTGTTTTTGATTGTTTAACTTTGATGATGAAAATCTAGGGTTTGCAATAAATCCTAGTAGAATATGCCATATAACTCTGAAAGTAATATTGAAGCCCTAGATATATAGTTCTATGATTGGATTGTAATTTGATTGTTGAAGTTTGAGGCTAGGATTTATGACAAATCCCTGGCAAGAAGTTGAAGGTCTAATATGTAAAAGATATGCCTCTTGTCAATTATGAACTAAGGTTAGGTATTTGATGTCTGAAGTTTGAATTCCTTGATGCTTCCATTATCTTGATATGATATGCTTTTGTATGTTTGTATTTGGTTGTACTTGCTACTAAGGTTTTTGTAGGTACATGATCTTCAATATGTGAAGATGTTCGTGATTGAAGATGTTCATAATAATGAGCATGATGAAAGGAAGCTATAAGAATGATGATGATCAAGATGACCTTGATACCATAAGAATGATGAAGCCTTGAAAGAATGAAGTTTCTCTGATGTTATGAAGTTATTGATCTCCCCAGTTGAGAGGGAGGGCATGTTATAACAGTGAATACCTTGAAGAAAGAATGAAACAATGAATCAAATAACTACAAATAGATGTTCATGATCCATGAAGTTACAAACAAAAGACTTGAGAAGTTTTGACACTATATTTGGAGTTGTTGAAGAAATGAAAGAAGAAGAAAGCTTCCGAAAAATTATATATGGATAACTTGATGATGAAAGCATCATTAGAATGAATGAGGAACCCAAAGTTTTGTTTACTTGTATGAATATTTGAAATTTTATAGTTGATTGGGGTTTGTGTTTGTACAGGTAAATCTCTCCATCAAAAGGTTGAACACTCTGGAAGCATGCTTGGACAAATGGATATATCTAGTTTGATAGGGAGAGTAGAAGCATTAAAAGGTGGATGATTGGCAGGACATATGGTCAGCCTATGTGTTGATGTCTAGATCCCGAAGAGGAAGGTGTTGAAGAATCTAGGGCAAAGTAGTGTAGTGTGATTCTTCGTTACTTGATAACAATTTGTGGAGTATTTTTACTTTTCCTTATTAGCTTATTCTTCTTCTTCTTATTATTAGTGCATATGTGTGTACTTCATCAAACTACTAACAAAACATAAAAACAAAAACACAAGATGTTGGCTCTCTACCAGGGGCAAAACCTCTCTTCTCTTGAGAGGAAAACCCTTTAGTGAATTTCTCTTATTGAAGCTTATATTGATCAATGCCAAACCCTACACCCCTGACAAAGAGATCCTCCAAGCACAAGTCAAGCCCTTTCTCCTTTCTGCACTTTGTTCGCCGGCACTTCCTTCTTCCAACACTTTGTTTCCCGGCACTTCATCATCCTTCTTCCAGCACTTTGTTTCCTGGCACTTCGTCATCCTTCTTCTGGCACTTCCTTCTTCCAGCGCTTTGTTTCCCGGGTCCCGACACTTCATTCTCCAACTCCTTGATAATAAGTTCTCTTATGCTAGCTCTAGAAGAGATGTTTCTCCTTGATCCTAAGTGAACCCTCTCACATATGATAATGCTTTTCTTCTCTTCAACAATCGAGCTTCTTCTTCATGTGTCAATTTATGGTATGTTCTATGCTTATAGCAGTTTATTTATCTTTCTTATTATTATCCACAGATTAGCAGTCACATGTACATAAAGTAAAGTGCAGATAGAACATTAAACGATCAACAAAAAACAAGCCAAGACAAGAGACACAAGATGTGGTGACTAGCCAGGGACAAACCCCAATATGGGGAAACCCTTTGATCAAATCTTCTTTTATCTTCAATAATTTAGCAGAGAGAAATACTACATAAATCTGATTTACATCAGCAGTAGCAAACCCTAGATCAGCCAAACTAGGGCAGACAATATCTTGCAAACCAACCATCGGATCGGCTTGATTCCACCACCAAAAAACGCGGCCTTCAGAGGAGATCCAGATGCACCTACAGCACAGTTCTGAGGAGGGAGTCTTCTGGTCAATGCTGGTCAAACTTCTAATCTGCAGTTGCAGCCCTAAATTCTACACCTTCCTTCCACACGTGTGAGAGGAGTCTCTTTCTGCGCAGTAGGAGAAGACCCTCTTTTCTGCGCAAGAGAGAGAGAGAGATGTGATGAGTGTGTCCAAATGAGGAAAAAACCTCCTGTATTTATACACAAATGTTGATGATTGAATAAATGCGACTGTTGGGCTTCTAAGCCTACATGAGTTGCTGGTCGGCTTGATAATTATTCTATAATCAAAATAAATTCATATCTCCATAAATACTTATCGGAATTGGATGATCTTTAGATCAATCCTACACCTCTCGACGAGAGGAATCTAATAAAAATATTATCAGCCATGAATAAGATGACCCACATGGAGTTTGGTCCCAGTTGCCACTTTTAACACTCCCTCTCAACTAGGGAGAACTCCATCTGAAATCTGTCTGTCGGTCGCTACTATTCATCCATCAAATGCACTGCCCTGTACAGCTTGACCCCTACTCTGCTCTGCTCTATCCGGCATACTCTGCTCTGTTCTGTTCTGCTCTGTTATGTTCTGCTTTGCTCTGTTTTGTTCTACTCTGCACTGATCTGCTCTGCTTTGCTCAGTTCTACTCTACTCTGCATTGTCTGAATTATGAAGAAGAAGAAATGATCGAGGATGTATCATACTGACTCAAAGTCAGTCTCATAGTATGTACCACTGGTCCCAGACCAGTATCATCCTCCACTGACTCAAATTTAGTCTCAGAGTGCATACCACTGGTCCCAGACTAGTCTCAACCGACCCAAAGTCAGCGTCATAGTGGGTACAACTCCTACCACTAGTTCCAAACCAGTATCATTGATCCCAGATCAATGAAGGTCATCCTAGCATAGGGAGTACGGTAGATACAACGATGCGTCCATCGGTACTACTATGGTCCCTATCCTCATTTCCCTGCTCATTGATCAGATGAGGAGGTACTTCCCATGAGTCCCAGACTGCATGGGTAGGATGCCTTGACAGGAGAACTAATCAATCATGTCCTCACAGGAGAACTAATCATCCTGCTACACAATTGTCATGGAGAACACATCATCCAGACCTCACAGAAGAACTAATCATCCTGCTACATAGTCGCCACGGGGTGTTACAGGGAAAGTTTTGATTCTTTTGCCTTATGGTCATATGTCGCTCCAAGAAGTACCCCGCACCCCCCTGGAGCTACAAGAGCTCCATACATCATATAAGACCCTCATCAGAGAGTTTCTGAACGACACCAAGTCGTTCTCGGAAAGTCAAAAATTTGACCTTTCCTAGGGGCTTTGTCAAAATATGTAGGCGACCTGTTCATCTGTACCGATATGTTGGAGCCTTATAGCTCCCCGCTGCACCATATCTCAAATATAGTGGTATCTGATATCGATATGCTTGGAGCGATCATGAAATACAAGATTCTCTTACAAACGAATCCCACTCTGGTTGTCACATAGGATCATGGTGGTATCCAGTGTAAATCCAAACAGCTCACTGAAGAGCTTCCGCAACCAGACTACCTCACAGGAGGCCATGCTAGCAGCAATATACTCTGCCCCGGCAGTGCTCAAAGCCACCGACCTCTGCTTCCTGCTCATCCAGGATATCGAAGCAGATCCCAAGGAGAAACGGCACCCAAAAGTGCTCTTACGATCCACCACACTGCCTGCCCAATCAGCATCTGTGTATCCAAGTAGTCTCACATCTCCGGCAGCATATCTTAGCCCATATGTAATTGTGCCACGAAGATATCTTAACAGATTCTTGGCACCAATCCAATGTATGTGATGAGGTTCAACCATATGTTGACTCAATGTGTTGACTGCAAAGCATATATCTGAACGAGAGTTCACTAAGAACATTAATGCTCCGAAGAGTTGCCGGTACTTGGTAGCATTTCGTAAAATAGGTCCAGTAGCACTACCGCTTAACTTCTTCAAGTCAAGCTCGATCAGGGTAGTTACAGGCTTGCAATCAACCATACCGAATCTTTCCAATACCTTCACCACATATTTTCCTTGGGATAGGAAAATTTCCCTTGGCTTCTGTCAGACTTCAAGTCCTAGGAAATAGTGCATTAGTCCTAGGTCCTTCATTTCAAATTCAGAAGCCAACTCCCTCTTACATTTGTGAATGAGAGGGTCTGCACCTGTTAGGAAGAGGTCATCCACATACAACACCAATATGAGAGGTTTGTCATCTTCAACCTTAAAGTAGAGGTTAGGGTCGGCTTCGCTCCTAGTGAATCCCAACTTCATCAAGTAGTTGTCGATCCTCTCATACCATGCTTAGGGTGCTTGCTTCAGCCCATAGAGAGCCTTCTTCAACTACATAGATGATATTTTTGATCATAAATCTCAAATCCTTCGGGTTGCTCCACGTAGACCTCTTCTTTGATCGAACCATGCAAGAATGCGGTCTTGATATCCATCTGATGTAGGTTCCATCCTTGTGAAGCCGCAAGGGCTATGATCTAGCGGATGGTGGTATATCTGGCAACAGGTGCAAATATCTCGTCATAGTCTATCCCTTCCTTCTGGGAGAAGCCACGAGCGACAAAACAAGCCTTATATTTTTCTGTACTTCCATCTGCTGCATGCTTTATCTTGTAAAGCCATTTAGAAGTGACATCTGTCTTGTCCTGGGGTCTAGTAGTCTCCCTCTTGATGCCAGCCTCTTTACAAAAGTCATGAAACTCGTTAGATTCATATTCAGTCCCATTATCAGTCCTTAAGATCTTGATCTTCTTTTCGATTTGATTCTCGATCAAGGCTTGGAAATGTCGAAACCAAGAGAACGCTTCGTCCTTCTTCTTCTAGAAGTATATCCAAGTCTTTCGAGAATAGTCATCTGTAAAAGTAAGGTAATATAAATATCCTCCCAAGGAGTTCACAGGCATCATACCAGATATGTCTGAGTGAACCAGTTGTAATATATTGGAGGTCTTGTTTTGGCTTGAGGGGAATGGTCCCCTTTTGAGCTTTCCTTCGGCACATCCCGGACATACACCTTCTTTCTCTACTCGGAATTCGGGCATCCCTGTTACCATTTGTCTTACACCAAGCAGAGCTTTATAATGAAGGTGGGAAAACCTCTGATGCCAAAGTTCAGACTGAAGAGAAGTGTCACAAGACATGACACCTAGCGGACTTCCACCAACCTGATATAATGAATCAACTAAAAACCCAAGAGTGAAGGCATCCTTAACATTATTTTTCCATATACGTACCTTGCCATCACTGAAGGTCACCTTGTAACCTTTGTCTTCCATTGCTGAGATGGACACCAGGTTCTTCTTGAGGTCAGGTACATATAATACATCCTATAAGTGGATCGTACTACCTTGATTCAATTTAAGAGAGACATTGCCTACACCTTTTACGAGATATTTCATATTATCTCCAAGGACAATTTCCAGGTTAGTTTCTTTCTCTATCAGGTTATGGAAAACTTCTTTGTAACCAGTGAAGTGCCTTGAGGCACCACTATCAATGAGCCAAATTCCCATTGAGTCTGAAGGAGCAGAGGTAGATAGCACAGCTGGTAGATAATATTCATCCTGCTTATTTTCAACAGTGTTGGATTCATACCTGGAATTTCTAGCCTTCTTGAATGGTTGTCCTCTTCCTTGATTTCCAGCACTCCTTTTACCTTTGCTATTAAATTTGCCATTCCTTTGATTGCCATGAGAGGGATTTTGATCATCGTCCTGGTGTGAGTCCTTTCTATCAGGGCACTCCCTTGCATAGTGACCTGCTTTATCGCAAATGTAACATCGTCCTTTCCTTCCACCCTTAGGTCCAGCCTTTCTTTTTGATTTAGTCCCGGAATTTTTTCTTTTCTTAGCATGAGAAGAAAAGGCAATAGCCTCGAGGACCTTTAGGCATGGGCATTTCTTGCTCTTCTACCCTTGTTTCTTCTTGAATGCATCTAGCCATTAATTCCTCGAAACCAAGAATTACATTATTGTTTAGAAGAGTAGTCCTGAACACGTACCATTTGGATGGTAATCCTCCAAGAGTTGTGAGTGTCATTTCCCTATCAGAAATAGTCTCCCCAATAGATAGGAGATCGTTCCTGATCTTGGTGATTCTTAAGAAGCATGCTTGCATACTCTCATCTTTGCCCTTCTTAATTTCCTTCATCTTATTTCTAAGAAACAAAACTTGATTTGCATCATTAATTTTAAATAAACTCACCAATCTATCGTAGATTTCCTTGGAGGTGTTCATGTCAGAGATGTAGGCCACCAAGCACTTGTCGATAGAGTCCCGGATGATCTTCTTTGTTTTGACTTCACCGGTTTTCCATTTGTTCCTGGCAGTAGCGGGTGCATTTGATGGAGGCTCAACAATATTGCCTCTCACATGGTCCAACACTCCTTGATCTTCTAAGGTTAGATCAATAGACATCTTCCATCTGTGATAGTCAGCTTTCTCACGGAACTTGTCTTCGGCAGGGAAGAGTGTTGAGGACCCCATAGTTCTTTAGGATAGCCTTGCCAATCTTCTCTTCGGTGATTGCTCTTGCTCGGGCTTCGTCTTCACCTAGCTCTGATACCATGTTAGTTTATGGTATATTCTATGCTTATAGCAGTTTACTTATCTTTCTTATTATTATCCACAGATTAGCAATCACACGTACATAAAGTAAAGTGCAGATAGAACATTAAACGATCGACTGAAAACAAGCCAAGACAAGAGACACAAGATGTGGCGGCTAGCCAGGGACAAACCCCAATATGGGGAAACCTTTTGATCAAATCTTCTTTTATCTTCAATAATTCAGCAGAGAGAAATATTACATAAATCTGATGTACATCAGCAGCAGCAAACCCTAGATCAACCAAACTAGGGCAGACAATATCTTGCAAATCAACCGTCGGATCGGCTTGATTCCACCACCAAAAAATGTGGCCTTCAGAGGAGATCCAAATGCACCTACAGCGTAGTTCTGAGGAGGGAGCAGTGTTGCGAGGGAGCGCTCGCCCCCCCCCTCGCTCCCGCTCCCAATCCGCGCTTCGGGCGGGAGCGGGTCGGGAGCGCGCTCCCGATAAAAAAATTTGCGCTCCCTGCCAATTTAGGGAGCGATATCGGGAGCGAATCGACCCCCGCCGGGAGTGATCCTCGCGGAAAAAAAGCCGCGGACGCGAAATTTTTTTCCAATTTTTTAAAAAAAATTGTTTTAAAAGCCCAATGGGGCAAACAAACATTTCATTATCACTTGAATGAGAGCCAGAGCAAAGGAGCGAGGAGAAGCGAGGAGCAATTGCTGAGGAGCGAGAAGCAAGCCTGCAGAGAGGTAAGTA
>APFE031345263.1:2725-51992 GCA_000404065.3 Pinus taeda | reverse complement strand
AAATCACTCCCGGATTCGCTCCTAAACCGGGAGCTTCTGAAAATGGTCGCTCCCGCTCCCGCTCCCAAGTAACATTGGGAGGGAGTCTTCTGGTCAACGCCGGTCAAACTTCTGATCTGCGGTTGCAGCCCTAAATTCTGCACCTTCCTTCCACACGTGTGAGAGAAGAGTCTCTTTTTGCGCAGTAGGAGAAGAGCCTCTTTTCTACGTAAGAGAGAGAGAGAGAGAGAGAGAGATGTGATGAGTGAGTGTGTACAAATGAGGAAAATACCTCCTGTATTTATACACAAATGTTGATGATTGAATAGATGCGACTGTTGGGCTTCTGAGCCTAGATGAGTTGCTGGTCAGCTTGATAATTATTCCATAATCAAAATAAATTCATATCTCCATAAATACTTATCGGAATTGGATGATCTTTAGATCAGTCCTACACCTCTCGACGAGAGGAATCTAATAAAAATATTATTAGCCATGAATAAGATGACATGGAATTTGGCCCTAGTTGCCAATTTTAACATCATGTAAGATGGCAAACTTGATGTGGCAGTACTGCAGTCCTAAATTCTCGCACGTGGGAGGTTTCATGGTGTTCTTTGTTCCTTTCTCCTTCGTATGTGAGAGTCTCTTCTTCGCTTTAATGAGAGGCCTTATAGACCTAAGTTTCAAGCCCAAACAATGTGAAGTATGGTGTTGTTATATTGTTGTTGATATGTCCACAAAAATCCCTCCTTTTCTCGCATGTGTGACTGTGGTTTTCCCTCCAAACAGTCCTTCAAACTTCGTTGTTCTTCCTCCTTACTTCGCTACCCTAGTAAACCCTTTTCTTTGGCTTCCTTCATTCCTATTTTTCCTCCTTTCCTTTGTGGATTTCAGAGTTGAATGAATATGTTGTATTGGAGTGGACAGCCTCTATAAATAGAGGATTGTCCCTCCATTTAGGCCGACTAGTCATCTTGTTTGTAGGCCAACTTTGAGGGTTGCTCTTATGCTTCGGATTTCTCCTTTTTAGGATGTCGTAGCTTGGAGGATGCTTTTGACTTTGCTTGGAGTTATTCTCTTGACCATAACACATATACATACAAGGTATAACATGCCCTTAAGGTCTTCAACTTATTGTTGAAATTTGGTACCGGAGGACAGGTGGTTCCCTAAGGCTTTGATCTTTGGCCTAGGGAAAAGTGTCCAAAAGATTTTAATTTTTTCTCCTAAAGTGACTTTATAATTTTTATAAAGTTGAAATCTAATTTAAAAGTGACTTTAAGTGATAAAGTTACTAAGTCTAATTTTAAAGTGACTTTTATAAAGTCAATGAAAAATTAGAAAGGAAAAGTGACTTTGGAAATAAATGACTAAGTGGGTCTTTATTAAAGTGGGTGAGTTAAAAAATAGAAAGTGAGATTTAAATGTGCATTTAATCTCAGCCATTGATCTAAATCTATCTCAGCCATTGGATTTAGAGGTTACCCAAAAGTCACTTAGGATTAGATTAAAGGAGGAAAAGGAGGCAAAAGGTCATTCATTCTTTCATGAGCAGATTGAGAGAAGGAGAGGAAGACAGCAAGGGAGATTTCTGGACAAGGAGGAGAAGGAGACAACAACTTGGCACACATTCCAAGGCAGCAGTTGAGCAGATTTGTACCGTTGATTCAGCACATAGTGAAAGGCTGATTTTGGCACGATTTTCTAGAAATCCGTACAACTGGTTTGCACAAAAATCGAGTGGTTTGCACAGAAATCGAGCAGTTTGCTGTTTTTTCTGCATGCAAATCGAGGTCCGTACGGTGCATTTATTGCAGTCCGTAAAACGCATTTAATGCAAGTTGTACAGCAGCATTTAAGGCTGAAAGTGGGCACGAAAATCGAAGAAGCCGTACAGCATTTATTGTTGTCCTGTTTGTTGTAATTTCCAGTTTACTGTGAGGCACGGGAAAAGAGATAAGTTGTAAATTTGCTTGCTGATTTTTTGCTGAATATTTCTCACTGTAAAAAAGGCATTTTCAGAAATAAAGAAGAGCTCTCGATCTGGTTTTCCCCAAGAGTTGTATGGGGTTTTTCCAGGGTCACATTGACCAAAAATCATTGTGTTCAAATGTATTAAATGACTGCTTGTACTTGCTGATTTTTATTTCTGCATTTTTCAGCATTCTGTAAAATTTCCAGAATTTTTGTTTTCAGCAAAAATTTATTTTTTCAATTGTTGAATGTATGGATATGGGAAAGGGCATTTAACTATATGGGAGAAATAAGGTGAAACTGAAAACCGGGGTGGGAAATGAGAAATTTCTACACTTATTCTTTTGACTATTTGACTCACCTATAACACTTTAAATAGTGCTAGACCTATTTCAATGAGCAAGAAACTCATTGACATATATTATTTCTTTTCTTGAATAAATGCAAAAATCAAAAGTACATTTATGAAGACCGAACCTAATTACATTTCCTTCAACAGAAAGGTGGCGTTGGTCATGGAGCTCTGACCTTGGATACACACCGAACCTAATTACATTTCCTTCAACAGAAAGGTGGCGTTGGTCATGGAGCTCTGACCTTGGATAAACACCTATATCCCTAGGTTGATGGTTAGCAAGTAAGCCTGATGGTACCTAGACTAGCTGAAAGATTGAGTCCATCTTTGTCCCACCTGGATAGATAACCCTAGTCAGGGATCTAGTCCGAGGCACTGAGTCTTCCATAACTCTTCATAGTTCATGTCATTTTGAGATCTTCCATGTACTTGTAACTATATGTAATTATGAATACCTCCCTAGTTAAGAGGGAGTGTTGAAGAATGTAACTAGGTTCGGTCTTCATAATTGTATTTAAGTCATAATGTAATGTATTTGTCAAAAGAAAGAAAAAAAAATTATTATTAATAAAATTTACTTATTAAAGCATGGGTTTCATGCTTGGGTCAATTGTTTCTAGGTCAAATCATCTATTGTAGGCTTCTAGAGTTTATGTCAAGTGTCATTGTCCATTTCATAATGTAAAGAACCCTTCTTGGGATTTAATTATCAAGAAAGAAAAATTATTTTATTGTAAAATAGGTCAACTAGGCCTCCTCCACCAAGTCGACCTCAAAGAAAGACAAGTCGGCCTATCTAAAGGGCAGAATCACCTATATAAAGGCAGCAATTCGATTCATTTGAAACTCACTCACAACAAATTCGATCTACTATCTTCTGGGGCAAAAAAAGTTTGATCTACATTTGTTGGGGCCAGAAAAGTGCAAAGTTGCTGGAGAAGGACAAAATTTGTTCGGAAGAAGTTTCTGGGCTATTCATCACTCGCACGTGCAAATTTTTGGGCAGTTGTTGGGGCTGAAATTTTGTATCTACTGTAGGTCTAAAATCCTGTTGTTGTGAGTCGAAGTTCTGTTGTTGGGAAGCCGAAATTTTGGACTAGAGTTGTTGCTGGGGTCAAAGTTTTTGGGTTAACTACTGGTTTGTAGTTGCTGGACAAGAAAAGACTATTGAAGGTTATTGAATCATATTGAAGGTTGACTTGGTGGAGGAGGAAGGTCTGTAAGTCTAGAGTCTTGGTCTATCTCATCTTGATTTTGAATCTACTGAAGGAAGAGTTCGTTGACTGAGCTTTCCCCTATATAGGGGTTTTAGCCCTGTCAGTCCGCCTACATCTGGTGCCCCTGACCTTCATGTTTTTCTTTTGATAATTGCTTGATGAAACAAAGATAAAAGAAGAACATTAGAATATCACAAGCAATTGTAACATAAGAAAATCTTTCTGCCTTTCCGATTTTCTAACACCTATACCTTGTGTATTTTCTTTCTAGATCTCTCATAGAAAGCATATTACGTCTTGAAGCCTCATACCTGAAATTTGAGTCTTTCTTAAGAGATTCTAGCCTATCACCTTATACCCTAACCTTAGAATACCCTTCATAAGGTGATCCTATCCTACCAGGACTCCTCCCATTGGTGGAAGTCCATAAAGCGCAGGGGGTTTTGGCTGAGGTGACATTGGGCCTCTACCCCATTGTTCGTACTTAGTCTAGCTTCTTGTCTTGTAGGGTTTCCCTCCCCAAGGCATGCTAGATTTTGTGGTAACATGATGTACACAGACTCAAAATCCTATGGTCAGGTGGAAAATTGCTCACTACTAGCTAGTTTCCTTAGACCAACTTGTTGAAACATAAGTGCCCCATCTCTATTATGAATTCCTACTTATAATTATAAAGTTAAGTTGTATTTTTCTTGTGTGAATTTGGAACGGAATTCATTGAAAACATATGATGTTTGCATGGCTTCATTATTTTCTAGGTGAATTAAAACATGCCTTGAGTTTATTTGTCTTGAATTACCTTTTGCATTTGAGTTTTATGCATGCATGACAGTTGCATAATAGGTTGCATGCCTTTCTAATTCAAACTACCTTACTGTTTTTGCATTTGATTTTATGCTATGCCCTTTGGCATTTGTAATGCCATCAATGTTGAATGGAAAGGACCATATTCAATTTGAATTTATACATATTGGTGTGTCAATACGCCATGTTATCACAAAATATGGCACCTTAGTGCAAAGCCTCACCAAGTACTCTAGGTTAAGGGAAATAATGGAATCAGTCACCACTGTCAACTTACCAATTGTTTCCCCATTGTTCTATGGTTTGATATTATCCCCACAAGGGAGGCTTCCGCAGCATATCTTAGAGAGTAGATAACCCAAGTACTCCCAAGCTAAATACCCTCGAAGGGTTCAGCTAATTAAATCACCCAAGGATATTGTTTAATAAGTAAGGCTCTAGGTGAGATGAGATGTATTTCCAAGGTAATGAGTTCAAAGGACCCTATGGCTAAATCTAGTGGGCTCAAATAATCCTGGAGAGGCTCAAATAGATTTCCAAACACATCCTAGCTTTAAATTACCAAATGCTGTTATAAATAAGGGTTTCTAGCAGCATAATTTACAGCATGCAAATTTACAACAACAATATGGAAAAATAACCTAAAATTGATAATAAGAAAGTAATAAACAAAGGCTATTTAATGGATAATCAAGGAAATAGATTACATCAAATTTAAATGGCTGAAAATGCATAAAACAACACTAAAACCCTAGACATCAGCTCTATTTAATGACTGAAAAATGCATAAAAAATGATATTTATGCTTTTCCAATTTAGTGCATGAAAATCCTAACCAAAAGACTACAATGTCCAAGGTATTTTATGCTATTAAATGCAGATTTTCCCATAACCTAACCCTAACTTACCCTACAAGACATGAAAAAATAAATTCAAGAGTTCAAATTTTATTTAAAGATGATTGACACAGTAGTGGGATAGTGCTTTTCTCAATCAAGGAGCTAATGGAGTCAAAGGCAAGGCTTGTGGAAGAGGATCGATTGAAAAGAGTTATGAGAGAGAAAAGGCTACAATGAGGTTTCTCTTCATTGGAAACCCTAGTGACTTTCAATCAATTGGAAATATAAAAGGCAAGGAATCTATAATAAGGTTCCTTGATGGAAACTTGATGATAATCTTGCAAAAGGAGATGTTAAAGCGATAAAAGATTCAACCATATGCTGAAAATTTCAGTGAAACCCTAATTTCACAACAATTACAAGATGGAAAAAGATACGTACAATAAACTTGCACAAAATCACCATAGAATCACATTTATCATCAAAGAGAAAATTTCCTCTAATCACAATATCCTCTTTAAGACATTTCGCTCATTCAATGTTCCATAGCGACCAAGAGAACAAAGACAACTAATGCACACTCTCCAAATGTGTGAATGAGTGTGTTACAATGGTCCTTCACTAAATCGACTTCCCTCAATTAGATGAGGGCAACCAAGTCGACAGCTTTAAAATTGACTAAAATCCCTAAAATAATAAGAGACATGATTACAAGATAAGTAGGTGACAATCCAACATCAAAGACAACTATCTCAATGATAAAACATAAAAATAAGCCTCTTTTTAACCTACATGTGTGAGCAGAAAGGCCTCTGAGGGTGACATCATCCTCTAACAGTGCATGTCTCCAGCAAAATATGCCATGGATGAGTCTAAAAGGTGTTTCTCACCAAAAGCGACATCTCCTCATCAAAAGGTGTCTGATCATCAAGCAATGGCTCTCTCAACAAGACACCATCATGAATCAAGCCCACATCATCAATTCTAGCCACATGAAGAGGACATCATAAGGCTAGGGCATGATGTCATCATCTAGAAAAGTGTGTCATCCCCTCCAAGGGATCTCAAGTAATCATCATCATCAATCAACTCAAAATTATGGCAGCGTCCATCAAGAAGATACAATGTTGGCCGTGGGGCATCCTGTCATCTTTGGGGTATATTAGCTCTCTAGGTAACGTCTTCGCTTAGATTCGTAATGTTTCAGGCTCTGGAGGGAGATGAGAGGGTCACCTATAGTGTTGGATACATCCCAAGGTCAACGCTCCTCAAAATTTAGTCAATGTCCTAGCTCTAGTGTCCAATGTGTTCATCAAATGGGGATAGATGCCCTCTCTAAAGTGTTGGAGAAACATCATACAATCCCTCAAGGGATGGTAGTTATATCTAGGAGCAAGCATCTGAAACATACTCAGAATCAAGTGAGATCATAATCATAGGTGCAAGAACCATAAGAGTATCAAAATGGGCCATATTTAAAGCAAAAGGCATCAAAGTACTTCACACAAGCATCATCTTGAAATGTCTCCCAAGTTTATGATTTGTAAACAAGTTACCATGCTTAGATATGGGAGGGTTATCAAAAGTCCCTGTTAGGTGCTTCCAACCCTAAGGCGAGGAACAATTCATAGCTAAGTTGCAGGAAACGTGGGCAGGGGAGGAGTTTCCGTACGAAAACAGAAACAAAACTCAAAAACGAGTACGGTACGGCCCAGAAACAGGTTTCCAGCTGTACTGGCACGTTTCTCAAGGTGGAAACGTGGCCATTACGGCCAAAAACGGGTTTCTAGGCCATATGATGTCGTTTCCACATGCAGTTTGACTTTTTTTTTATTATTTTGTCTTCTAATTTTTAATTAGGTTATTAAAATGAACTTCATGATAATGTTAAATTCTTAAAGTAAAAGGATGAAAATGAAAAGTAAAGGAGAATATCACTTTTACCTTTTACTTAAATTTTTAACATTACCATGAAATGACTCAGGATGTTTGAGAGTGGTTTCGCCCTCATTGAATTTCATATGGAGAAAGTAGAATTTTAGATCTCACTCAAAATCCAGCAGACTTATCTGTTTTTCAGGATTTCAGGGTTAAAGGGATTGCAATGTTTCCATTGGATTTTATCATGTACTAAGGTATGGAACTTGTATTTAATCAAGAGAACCAAGCCCTCTATGCAGGGGAGACTCCCAATAATCAAAAGCATGTAGGGTACTAGGGTATGAAACTTGTATTTAATCAAGAGCACTAAGGTCGTTCGACTATGTAGGAGGAGACTCCCAATCAAGCACGAGACAAAGAAATTAGAAATTTCTCGTGGCTGTTTTGGATATTTCTATTCATTATGTGATCATTCATGAGTAAATGTGATGTAAATTTAGAGACTTATAGTTTATGCATTGACAATTGACAATTTTATCATAATGTAATAAATTAAAATGTATCATATATGCTTTATGATCGCACATATTTCTTTAATATCCTAAGATATATATATATGTGTGTGTGTGTGTGTGTGTGTGTGTTTCCCCATTTCCAAAATTTTTTGGGGGGGGGTCACGTTTCGTACCCGTGCCTGTTTCGGAAACTCGTACACGTTTCCCCGTTTTGTGCAACTTAGATTCATGGGCAAACCATCAATCAGTAGGCACAAGAGGTTAGTGAGATGGTAGGGGTTTACTTCATGTAGTCTTTGTAACAGCTATGAAATCCCATAATACTTGACCATTATGATGTGAAGAGGGAGCAATTGTGGGCCCTGAGTTACCCTTTTACTCGGCCTATTTTTAATACCCCTCTTGTGCACCCTTTTCTTCATCAATTTTCTTTTCTTTTTGCAAATTTAGCTCGAGTTGCTAGCTTGATTCATTATTGACCCCTTAAAGATAAAGCATTTAATTGCTCATCAAAGCTAGGATAATCAAAGTTCCTTTTATTTATATGGTTCATGCATTATCCAAGTACAGTGTGATGGCTAATGAAGGGAGTAGAGTTCAGGCTAGGATTTTTTCCATGCGCTTTCATTTATCCCTTCCAAACATTATGGCAAATGCTTTTTCTTTTCTTTCTGCTGCATCAACCTCTTAGAGAAATTTTTTTGAGCCCCTACTCAAGAAAACAGGGAACCAATACTAGTGACAGATAGAAATCAACTTGAAGATGGGAAATGGGTACAAGGGAGAGATGGAAAGTGGCGGTGCTAATTATGGATTACCAATGGTCAGTTGACCCGAAGAAGGAAGGTGAAATAGGGGATCGTAATGTAAGATGGGAGTGGCAAGTATGGAATAGGAATAGATGGGGCTATGCTATCTCAATCATGGTTTCCCAAGTAGTGCCCCTTCCTAAAGTCATGGGCCATTAGGAGAGGTCCCACTAGACTAGGATTGAAAATTAATTCCCCATTTTAGGTGACAGAACAAGACTATGGCCAAGACCCTTCTTTCTTCCAAGCTACCCCATAATCCATGTCAAAATGCCCAAATACAAATAAGCATAAGCACCCAATTGCAAAATGAATAAAGTACCTTTTGATCAGAAGCCCACCTTCCAACATGCGCTCTTGACAAATGGGTGAGGAAACATATGACTAATGCAGATGGCAGAGATACAAATGGCACATCACATCGGCTACAAAGTGGCTCTCAGGGGCTGCCAGCAGCCGGCTAGAAGAGATGAATAGGAGAAAAGCTTCTCCTAGGGGTCACCCACCTTTGTTGGGTAACAGGCCCAACAGCCTTGCCTTGAATTGGGTCGAACATTCAAACAAGCCCAATGGCCCACTATATGTGTAATATGTGTGGGGGAGTGTGTTCCTTCGGATTGGCCTAGCAGGCATGTAAGAGATGGTTACATGTGGTCTTTCGACCCATGGAACAAAGTCAGCTTTGAAATGGAAATAATTCATGAACCCTGAAGGGTCAATATGAGTTGAAAAGACAGGCCAATATCAGTTGAAAAGACAAAATAGTTGCCCCTCCTCCTTGAATCTGGTGACAAAGGGAGATGGGCACATGACAGATACCTCCGAATTAGTTTTTGAAGTTAGGAAAATTGTTAGAGCATCATATCAAGAAGGAATTTTATAGATGGCTTTGTACTTCTACTTTAATGATTAAAAAAAAAAACAGATTCGTCTTCTACACTGTCTGGGAATCAAAATAAATTGTTTACTCTTCTTGTTCGTGGATCATATTGCTGCGCACTGTAAAGGCTGTAAGATAGGTGGTTGTTTCGAGAACCCCTGACTGTGCACCATTCGAGTACGCTGCAAGGTTTTTAAAGGGATTTTGCAGATCATATTAAACGTATTACATAATAATTAAAATAAATAAATAAATTGAAATGGAATCTCAATCGTTTCCTAGAAGACCACACTGAAATGAAACCTGATATAATAGCATCCAGTAGATAGAGGACATGGAAACATGGTTCCGTAAATAGGTCGCTAGGAACTTTCAGAAATATGTAGAATTGCAACATTAGTCCACCTTGGGTGGATTTCACCTAAATATTAAAAGAAAAACAGAATGGCCCAAATAAATATCTTGATGTCTTTACAGTTATACTCATGGAAGAATGAAAACAACAAAACTAGAAAATTGTTCATTCCAATCCTCGCTTGTTTTGGGTTTTTTGAAAAAATGAAACCTTATAAATGAGTTTACACTGTAAAACACTCAATGATAGCAAAATAAACAACAATAGAAGTGTGTGTAAATCATACCAACACATATATCCCGCTAGCATCTGCAAAAGAAGTGGCAATAGAAGCACTGGCAAGTGCAAGCTCTCCCAAATGCCCCACCATCATAACAGATATCACCTGTAAACAATCTTGAAACAGAATCACTCCAATCATAGGTCCTCCAATCCACGACAGCTTTTTTACTTCCTCCCACACAAACCATGCAGTGCACTTCACATCATCCGAAGGCTCTAGTACATAAACACCAGACTTTACTTCGTCTCCAAACGTGATAAGCAACCGAGTGTCCTCGCCATTTTCTCTTATAAGCGGGGTTTTCAACAAATTTCTGTTACTGCCCTGAACCTGAGCTAAACCAGGTCTCTCCATGCCTCTCTCCCTGAATTATTTTCAAACAATGAAGGAATCCAAACTTCCGGATAATCTATTGCCAGCATGCGAAAATTAGAAACTAGAATCGAGTGTCTCGGAATCAAAATTTTATGTAAGAGCCTGTAAGTAACGATGGAAAATTGTTCGCTACTTATAGACAGCGATCAGTTAAATATGAAGGAATGAATTTCAACCTTTTAAACACACCTAGCGACTAGCACTTATAACCTATCATGAAATTGTGTTGCAGAGCGTAGTGATCAGTTACATATGAGAGGATCAATTCCGATGTTTTTATATATACAGCTGACGATTGCATTTATAAACATAGTTTGCCCGCCTGTACAAAAACACGTTCTGATATAATGGCGGCCCAAAACCACCGCGGTACCGCCAAACCGTCCCAACTTCAAGAAGGAGAATAAAGCATGATCCATGGACAGTTTTGGATAAATTATGTGACTAGGCGCATTAGTTATTTGGGCCGAGGCATTTTTTTAATATTGATATTTTTAACTGTTTTGTTACGTCGACATTTCCGATAGGATCCAACTCAGCGCTGAAAGTGCATTCAAACACTAAAGTGAAAAAGTTTCGGGTGCCTGTCAAGCTAATGATGGAGAAGTGATGATGGAGAAGTGGGAGATCAGATGGATGCGTGAATCATAACGAAGGGTCAAACTGTTTATGGAAAAGGAGGGCAAAGTCTTATTTTGGGGCAAATTTTGTTTGGAATATGGTTTTTTCTCTGGAGGTATGAGAAGGGAGAGCAACTTGTATATACATTATTTTAAATTTTATTAAAAATAGTTAATTAACCTGTTTGTTATCGAAAGTTAAAAATTTTGACAAATGTTTGTTTACAATGTAATTAAACCTCAAGTTATTCTTTTAAATTATTCTTTCAAAATATAAAATTAGTTTATTTTTAATTTATTTTAAATAATAATTATATAATATATATATATATGAAATAAAATAAGAGTTTTTAATTATGTTAATAAATATTTTTATTCTGAAATATAGTTTTTAAAATTTAATTTAATTATAAATAATTAATAAATAAATGGTAGGGATTTTAATTTATATGGAATATTTAATAGTATTATGGAATATTTGTAATAGTAGTTATGTAAGTGGTTTTTTTTAATAGTAGTTATGAGAAAGGGTTTAATATTTATTTTAAAGGTAGTTATGTTTTTTTTGCTTTTTCTTTAACTATGAAAATGTTATAAAAATTAAAATTAAATTAATATATAAGATATTTTCAAAGAATAAATGTTTGATGGGAAATTAGCAACCTTCTTAAATATATTCAACACCCCACAAGCTACATATATGCAACACCCTTAAAGCCACATATATTAGAAACGTATAGTTCAACTTAGGACCAAGACTTTCGGAGGCCATAAGAAACTAAAGCGAAACTAGAGCAGGGATCCCAGACTCCTTCTAACCTTATCTTCTTCTAGCCTTACTATGAGAGGCCATGGTGTTCTCTCGTGGGATTTGAAAACGGGTGGAGGGAATAACATCCCACTGAGACAAGCACCCACTTGATCATCCCATAAAGAAACTAATATATAAAACATTTTAACTACTAAATAGGTTATTTTTTTAGACATATAATAATGGCAAACCATGGTATTGTAACTAAATCTATTTAGAAATTAAAATTTATATTTAACACATATATTAAATATTAAATAATTTTTATTATAATGATATTAATAATCTAAAATAAAATTATGATGAATTCATTCTTATAATTTTTTTAATATATAAAATTTATTGTGAAGTAATTGCTTCCACATTTATTGACATCAACATAATTTCTCAAAAATATATAAATTTAGGTTTCATTTTTCATATATAGTGCAAGATTTCGACAAAGAACCTTACACAAAGTGGTTTCTAAAAAAACACAACTTTACTTTTTAAGCACACTTTCAACCGAACATAAGACTGAACTTAAGACCTATCATTTACAATAAAGAATGTACTAAGTTTTTGCATCCTATTTTGATTGGATAGGTAAAGAGTATATTTATAAATTATGTTTTATTGTTATTCAATTTTATTTTTATTTGATTTAGTTGTTGGAGTAAAAAATAGAACATTTTTAGGTAAAAGTTTTAATAAAAAAATGTATATAAAAGATTTATTTGTATTCTAATATTTTAATTGTTTAACATTAAAATAAATTATATTAATTTATATAGATAAGGAAAATATTTCTTGTTATTTTAATTATTGAATTTTTGTGATTTTTATTATTTTTAATTTTTATATTTATTACACATAAATATAATAATATAAAATTATTGAAATTTTTCACATATATATACAAATTAATAGTATTATTGATTAAGTTAAAGTTAATAAACCGAATTAAAAATAATATTAACTTTTATTATGATTTGAAATATATTTAAAGATATAAACTATTCACAGATTAAGAAACTATTAATACACTCGATCCATACCAATTTAGCAAACTCAAACTGTAATTCCAATCATTTTTAACAAAACTCATCACAATATTAAAACAAAAAACTAAATTGTTTAGATTTTATACTATTAAAAATAGCATATTGTTGGATTTTGTCACAGTGATTTATTATTTGTCTCCAATGTTTTTATCGACGTAGCTAAAAAACCCTTAATTGTTTAGATTATACTATTAAAAATAACATATGGTTGGTTTTTGTCACATTGTGATTTATTATTGATCTCCAATTTAATCGACGTGGCAAAATAAAATGGATCCTTGGGATGTTTTTATGATCGGGAAACCTACGTCATTCTTATTCTGCTTGTATGCATCCATTGTTTAAGACAAAGGCAATGCATTTGTATTGTATTTAACATGTCAAGGTAATTGTAATTTTGATATATTTTTAAAATATATACTCTTCACTACTGCTGTAAATTTCTCGGTAAGTTGTTGAAATTCAGTAAAAAGTTTCATCAATTCAGAATTCTGATTGAACAGACGCAGGGTTTCACCATAAATAATTTTCAGGTTTTTATTCATACATGAAATTGTTACCCAATTTGTCATGGAAGGACGGAAAGGACGGAAAAGCATTTGTTTAATAAAAAGGTTGCCTTAAAATATTTCGTCTGCAAACCAGTGTGCGTACACGGCCGCGGGTTGAAGGTCTACAAACCAGTGTGCGCATACGGCCGCCGGTTGAAGGTCTACAAACCAGTGTGCGCATACGGCCGCTGGTTGAAGGCAAACGTGAGGGGGGAAGTGGTAATTACAGCTGGAGAGAATAACTCAGAAGATGGGAAATTCGCACTCACATTTCAATTCAGGCGGTGATCTTCACACATTTCTGGCATCGATTTTGCAAGGCTAGCAGCTGCATTTCTGGCATGGGTTTTGTAAGGCTAGCAGCTGCAAGTGTGAGTGCATTAAGTTAGCGAGTATCAGTGGATTTTGCAAAGTTAGTAGTTGTAAGTTTGGTATATTTTTTTTTTATAGTAGGTAAGAAAATTTGAGGTTGGCTGATTTTATGGTCCAATTTTAAGCAAAATTATGTACCTTTAATAACTTGGTCTTTACCGATTTTGTAGTCCAATCCTGGCAAAATTATGTACCCCTAAAAACTCCTCTGGGCTATTACTTCGTTAAAAAAATGAGGGTGAATTAAACGGGAAGGATCAAATGGATTACACGTGCGTTACCGATAACTAGGTGGGATAACTGGGTATGATTTCTTACAGGACTGCCTCCTGCGCTTCTGCGAGTGATACGGGATAACTGGGTCTGATCTCTTACAGGACTGCGTATCGCGCTTCTGCGTGTGATACGGGACCATCAGATGGCGCAGTTATTCCAGCTTTTTCCCTAATCTAATCTTAATAAAAATGGAGCTTTATAACGAGGGAGAGGAATGTTAAAAGTGGCTGGAATTTAGACCAAAAAAAATTCAAAAAATTTTGCCAAAATAGTGTTTGAATCGTATTTTTGATAATGGAAATGGATTTCTGTTTTTGATGATGGAAATGGATTCAGCACCATTAAAAACGTCCAAGACACCTAAAATTTGGAAGTTTGAAATGGATTCTTGTTTTCTGGAAGTTTGAAATGGATTCCTATTTTTGATGGTGGAAATGGATTCAGCACCATAAAAAACGCCAGGGACACCTAAAATTTGGACTTTTAACAACTATAACTTGGATTTACAAAAATCCTTGCCAGATTTTCTCTTGTGACTAGAATTTCCATAATTTTAAAATTTAAGAATGTCAAATTCCACTTTTTAAGTTAATTCTGGGTTTTGAATTTGTATATCTATTTAAAATTACAATTTCAACCCTGCAATCTTTTTTTGATAAATTCCTTATTTCCTAAATTTTATTACTTCACAATCTATAAAATTATAATACTATCCCTGGGATTGAGAAATGCCCTGGATTGTAAATGATTGAGAATGCCCTGGATTGTAAATGCCGCTTTGGTAGTTAAATTCCCCAGATGACTTTCATCCTTAAACCCTAAATTTGAACCTGAAACCTAAACCCTTATAAAGTTTGAACCTGAAACTAGTTAGAAACTAAACCCAATTTAAACTAACTAATCTAGATTTAACTTCAATTTTTTTCTGTATTGGCCTTGACCTGTTGTTATTGTTCGCGAGGAGAGAAACAATCCAGTTATTTTATAGTTTATTTTAATAGTGTACAGAAATTAAAGGAGGCAGCAGTGCAGACTGAGGCGGTTGCTGAAGGGCGTCTTATTTGGTGTATTGCTTAATCGTTGAATAGCTCAGCCAAGCTCCAGCATGGTGGCATGGACAGAAGTGTCAAAGGATATGTGGGGCAATTGATTGAGAGTATGTGGAGCAATCGACTCAAATTCAATGGACATGACAACCTACATTGTGTGGGACCAATAAGCTAAATGCATAATTCAATGGCAGTACGTTCTGATCTCTCACTGTTCATTGGCAATGCTAAAATTCAATGGCAGTACATTCTAATCTTTCACTGTAAGTAGTCATGGCAGTTATCACTGGTCAATTTTTGTAATAAAAATTTAAGTAAATGTTCTCCATACAATTCTCCTAAGCCTATCAAGCTCAATCTGTTGGTATTTGGTATCTGTATTGGTAGTCATTGTTCAAAGGAACTTAAACATGGATATAATTTGAACTAACAAATGCAATTATTTTACAATGAAATAAATATTCCATCCCAGTGCACTAGACCGTTGGAACTGGCCATGTGAAAATAGGCTGAACGACCGTCAGTAAATGTTATTATATTTTCAGAGCTTTGTTGGAATTCCTCGCAGATACAATCGATACACTGCATTGACCCATTGACCTTTTTTTTTAAATTATTCTACCATGGAAGATTTGATGAGAAAGTAGAGATTGCTTTCTAGTAAACCCTTTTCCAAATTCATCACACACATTCTTGAATGATTAAAACTTGTCATGAGTATCTTCTCATGTACATAGATGGGTAAGAAGGAAGCCTCATTCATATATATAAATGGGTAAGAAGGAAGCCTCATTCATATATATAAAGGAAGAAGGAAACCTCGTCCACTTCTATAGAGAATAAGAAGGGAATTGAATTTATTTAGTATCAGATTTATGTGATTAAAATTGGTTAGTTATATATATATATATATATATGGGGTAAAACACATATTTTTATTAAATGTGGGGAAATTTTGTTACTAGTATCATACCCAGTCTCATAAGAAATCACACCCAATTAATTCGGAATTATTATTTCATGTGTTAATGATGTATTACACATAAGTTATAATAATGGTATTTTGTATTTTTTTATTAACCAGCCTAGATCCATCTTAACCCGGATTAGAGAGGGATCTAATCTCTCAAGGTGCAAACCTCTTTTTTGAGTGCAAAACTTGAGGTAAGGTTTGCACCTCCAGAGATTTGTTCCCTCTCGGTGATTGATAGATTCAAGTTAAGATGGATCTAGGCTAGTTATATAATACTATATAATATATATATTTGCATCTATGTGTCTCTCTATCTCAACCCCCAAACATACACACTCTCTCTTCAGATCTCTCTCTCTCTCCCCCTCCCTCTTCCTTCCTGCCTCTCTCTCTTCCATCTTGTTCTCCTCTCTCCTCGCTCTCTCTCCATCACTCCCTTGTCACTATCTCTCTCTCTCTACCTTTCTCCCTCTATGTATTTTTTTCCTTCCTTATCTCTCCCCCTCTAACTCCATCTCTCTCTCCTTCTCTCTCTTAGCCCGCTCTCTCCCTTTCCCTCCCCCTTGCCTCTATCTCTCGCCCCCCTTGCCCCACCGTCACTCTCTCTCTCTCTCTCTCCCCCTCCATCTTTGTGCCCCTCTCTCTCTCTCTTTGTGCCTCCCTCTCTCTCTCTTGCCCTTCTCTCTCCCACCTCTTCTCTCTCTCACTCTCCCTCTCTCCCTTGTCACTCCCTCTCTCTCTCCACCTCTATCTACCTATGTCTTTGTTCTTTCTTCCCTCTCTCCCCCTCCAACTCCATATCTCTCTCCTCCCCTCTTCTTCTCTCTCTCCCCTCTTCTCTCTCTTCCTCTCTCTCTCCCACATCCCTCTATCCATCTCCCCCCATAACTCTCTCTCTCTCTCTCTCTACGCTCTCCAACTTTGTCACTATCTCCCTCCCTCTCTCCTCCTTTCACTCTACTTTTTGTCATCCCTTGGATCTTTAGTTAAGATGGATCAATGTTGGTTCTTACTAATAGTATTTGTATTATATAAATTTCACATCTTTAAATATAAATGTATTCTCATTTTTAATTTTATTAAAACCTTAATTTAATTTCTATGAGAATATTTTGAGTAGAGGGTTTAAATATATCTCAAAACTAATTATAACCCTTTTCCTATTAGCTTCAATTAAAAAATTTTATAAATAAATTAAAATAAATTTTTTATGTGAAATAAGTTATGGTTTTTGGGTGTGATTTGATAAGTCATGGTATTGGCCATGTATTGTCAACAAGCCTATTTCAAGTTAATGATACATGGTAAAGTGAGATTGAATATCGATGGTTAAGAATCTTGTCATTATAAAATATTAAACCATGGTATTAGCCCATGCTATTGTAACAAAGCCTATTCACAAATTCATGATATCAATGACAAAGTGGGGGTGAGTATTCATGATTGAGATACTAGTATAAAATATTTTAATTGTGAAATAAATTATATTTTTTGGGCACGTGGTATTGATAAGCCATGGCATTGGCCCATAGTATTGTAACAAAGCCTATTTACAAGGTAATAATATCCATGGTAAAATGGGGATGGATATCCATGGTTAAGAATATTTTCTTATTGTTATAAAACATTTTGATTGTGAAATAAGTTATGTTTTTTGGGCATGTGGTATTGATAAGCCATGGTATTGTAACAAAGCCAATTCTATACAACTTAATAATATGCATTGTAAAGTAAGGGTGAAAATCCATGCTTAAGAATCTTGTCATATTGTTATAAAATATTTTGATTGTGAAATAAGTTATGGTTTTTGTGTTTGCGGTATTAATTAGGCATGGTATTGGCTCATGGTATTGTAACAAAACCTTATCACAAGTTAATAACAAAATAAAAATATAACAAATTGAATTTTTTTATTTTTATTACTTTAACTTTTTATTATTAATTGACCCAACATTTAGATGTTTTTATTCATCCCCCATCACTTTTGACTTTTTATTATTATTTTTTTTAATTAAGTTGACTTTTAGAATTGTTTACATACTTACATTACACTTACACATCTACTCTATATTAGGTTGTAGAGCGCCTCTTAAAGTAATTGTATGGTAGTAAAAAAAAATTATATTAAAAAATACAATATATGTTTATATATGATTATTCCACTTGCACACAAGGATAACTTTGTGAAAATATATATTATGGGAGTACGTTCAAAGATAACAAGTGTATACGAAAATAAAGTTCCTCTAACTAAGGTTAAGAATCAAAACAAAGTAAAAAGAGAATATATAGTATAGATGTAGAATAGAAGGAAAATGTTCACCATTATAACTATGTATATGGCTATAGAGACTTGCTTGGAATACATGCCCTAATTAATCCTATTACTCCAACGTTTTACTCCAACACCTTCACTGAAGTCCACACCATAAAAACAAGTAGTATGAATGGTGAAACTCCAACTACTCTAATTACTTGAATCAAAGAATATATCTATGTCAATTCTATACAATTGAGTAAATGAAACACAATGTGATAGACATAACTGGAGTGAAAACGAAGTGAGTTTTTATATAATGATTTGAAACACAATGCAATGGTAAGTATGACTTAGTTCTTGCTATTGGCACTGCATGGAACCACTTTCTAAATTTATCTGTTGTGGGGCATTGAAGCTCTACTCCATTTTATCTACTTATCAATGCGAGGATACGAAAGAGAAGGATTCTCTTTCTAATGTTAGAAGATCAAGGGACTAATAAAGAAATATGGGTTTTTGATTTGGAAAGAAACTTTAAAACTCATGGAAATTGTAGACTTGTAGAATGGAAATCAATTCACTAGCATAAGGGTGCTTCCCCCTCTTCCTCCACCATAGGCTTAATTAAATACTCCTTTAGGTTACTTTAGGTCATTGGGAACATGTTATAACAAGTTAACTCTAAGAAAAACCTGTAAACCTCGCCGAAAAACACACTATTATGCACAGTCACATTTTTTTTTAGTGCAAAAATGGAGATAAACATGAGTTTCTAAAGGGGGAAAAGCATATGTACTTGTTTTTTGAAAAGTTAATGGGAGGAGGAATGTTTGCAAAAAATTAAGGAATGATGAAGTTAGGCCATAACAAGCATTAGTGGAAAATTATGTTACAATGGATGCCCTCTAATGTGTAATGTTAGAAGGGAATTTGATGGCCAAATTACATTATATCAAATTGAGGAGGATGGCGTCATGTGAACCTAAGAAGAATTCACCATATAGCAGACCTGAATGACACCCACAAAAAGAAACCAAGTCAAGAGATATCTCACTTCACAAAGCAGGCTCATGCTCAGATATAAATAAGCAAGGCCACCAAATCAAGTACATTGCAAATCCATCAAGTATATATAAAAAGAGTGATGATGGCCACAATAATGAATACATGGTGAATCCATGCGTATATAAAAGCGTAGCAAGCATGGCCACAAAGAAGATACATAGCTTATCCATGTCAGAATAGATCATAACAACAAGTAGATACACAATGGATCTATGTCTCAATGCATAGGGGGGAAATTGAAGTACACAAAGTGAACAAATCGATCCTATACAAGTATCAATGTCAAATATAGGAGTGGTATTGTCCAATACAACTTAGGGAACAACATGAAAAAGATGATGCTACGATAGGCCCGAGGTATTCAAAATAGTCCACTAAACGTACAAGTCTACGCCATGTGAATAAATGAGTTGAAGTGAAGCATAGGAGACACCTTATGATTACAAGTCATTGATGTACATTGTTAACAAATGTGAGAAAACCCATCAATGATGGTAATGGGTGTCAAGGTTCCAAGTACATTCTAACAAGTGTCAATAAATGAGTTGATGTCAAACACTTTTAGAATCTTATCGATACATTGATGCATTCTCACTATCAATAACAAGAGATCTTGGCACTGATGACTACAAGTCTTAAGGTACTGTTATCACCCCAAGAAACTCTCCTAGGTTGTATATCGGAGATGCTCGGGAACATTACAAACTCAACAAAATGTTGAAAAAATGGTGGATGAATGAAAGAAATGTTGCATATTCAAGCCAGATAACCACTTTTACTGTTCTTAACCCCATACATGGGTGAACACCCACAGACTACAAGGCTTTAGACCACCAATTACTTACAGTTTGAGAAACAGGTGTAGATGGAGAATTCTGATCACACAAGCAGATGCACAAGACCCTGTGATGGCCAGCTGCAACCAGTTAAAAGGTCTGCAAATCTATTTCCTAATGCACAGACAGGATGACAGCGCTCTGACATTAAAACAACAAAAACCTGCATACACATTCAATAATACTAACTAGATTCTAACACAGAGGTGGGATGACAGCCCCTCTAATGCTAAACATCAAGAGCAAATGAAAAATGCATAATAGGCACAGCCTGGAACAAAGAAGAAATGGAAAGTGAGCAATTAACAGCAAAAGAAGCTTGTATTAGCTGAAAATGAAGACCAGACGCTGCAGGTATCACAGTAGTTACAGTCTCCAGAAGTTGAAGCTTACAACAAAATAACATTCATCAACCCTATTACATTGTGTCTTTTGGATATATATAGAGGTTGATTACAAAATTGCTCTGTTGGGCTACACGAGAAGGGGTCATAATGGACCACCTAACATATTAATTCTCAGATATGGGCCTCTGCTATGGTCTGCCTGTGTCTGCGTATGAATTCGACCTTCTCTGGTGCTTTGCAGTCCTCCTCTAAGCAGGTGGCGTGAAATATAAATGAAACCCATAACCATTGAATGCTTTGAACTGCTCGAGGTTGTCCTGTTTCCTTCTTAGCCATGTTGTTGGTTAATTGCAGTTGTTGAAAATTAACTGCGCAGAATGCTGAACACTGGACACCTTCTGTCTCTGTCTCTCGGCAAATTGTATCTTGGGCGCTGTCATATGCCGGAATAGGTCTTTGGGCCCTTGTGTTTCTCTTTAAACGACAAATCGTGACTATTTTGGTTATAGATAGTGGAACGCTGCAACCCTGCTAATTCCTGCCCATCACTGCTTCTTTTGGACTTTAAAAGTCCTCAAGCATGGTTCAATTATCTATCGGGTCTGCCCTTCAAATCGTCGTCGCATGTTGCAACCGACCCATTCCCTCACTTCCCTTTGTATTTGGAAATTTATAAAAACACTGGAAAAAACATGAAAAATTGCTTCTGCCGGACTTTAAAATATATACATTTCACTTCCTGGACCCTTTTGAGTCTGGGCTTCATCGCTATCGGCGCTCGCCCAAGGCTCCCTTGTATTTCATTATATAACAAAGTACGCGAAAAAGCACTAGACAAGGCTTTGGCGCGGACCTGAAAATTTATCAAAAATCATTTATGACACCATCGGGTCCGATCCATCGAGTCGCATGCATGTCTTATGTGAAGGCTCTGCCCCTTTGGTTTTGCCGATAGCGATACGCTGATGCGACGTGAGCCGTTGATCTGCCAGCGCAACCGACGGTCCTCGCTTAATCACTGATCTTCATTGCCATAACCCCTTTGAAAGCGCGGATTGCAATATTGTTGCGGACCCGACTACCCCATTATAGCATGATTAATAGAAATATTGCATCCGATAGGGCAATCGGTCATCGGCCATCGACGATGTTATAAAACATGGCTTAAAAGGGACATGCTGGAAGCTGCGATTGTGATCCGCCGATTAGATATGGGTCGGTGATCAGCCAGATCTAACAGCTGCTGTGCAACCGTGTTTAAGCTTGTGCTTGTGGCTTTTCCATGGTTTTGTAGTGTTTCCGCCTCCCGGTAGTGCATTGTCGACCCTCCAAGGGCTTTCCAACTGCAACTATTTCGATCAGTGGATGGCCTTTGACCAAAATTGGAGATTTCAACCGCATGCATGGATCCCTTGGCATGATTTTAAGCAGATTTGCAGACTTTGGGAGTGTTTTTGGATCCATTTTTATCCTTTTGTATAGTAGCGTTAACAGGTATTATAAAGACTCTATATCCCATTCCCAAAGAACATGAGTTAGAGTGAATGGGAAGAGATTTGCTAGAAGGAGGACATTGTTATGTAACCAGATCAAAAGAAATATAGATCAATGACTTCAAAATTAATCTCTTCAAGGGGGAAGCCTCCTTTACATAACATAAATGAACAATTCTTAAATGATTCAAATGATAAGACCTCCTTGGTATAGACGTGGGGTGAAAAATCAGGATTCTTGCATAAGGAGCAGAAGGAAAAACGCGTAGAACTAGGGTTTGGAGAAGAATTTTAGAGTTGGGTACCATGGAGGGGAGAGAAGGGGGGAGTTCTACTCCCTCCTACAGTCATGTAGTCTCTAATCATTTCAAGAATCCCATGGAAGTGGAAACCAGGTATACAGAAAGAGAAAAACAGGAAAACAACAGAGCACAGAAGATGGCAGAAATGCAGAAGGAAGTCAGAAGGGAGAAACATACAGAAGTAGATAGTCAGAAAGCTGACCCCAGAATTCGGACAAGACCATGTAAACCTAGGGCTTCCAGTACACCATGAATGGTGTTAAGTGACCCTGCGCTACAAGCACACAAGGAACACATGGTGAGTTATGAAGTGATTTGCAAATCATGGGGTTATGGCCAACAGAGAAGGCCCTACACGCGTCGATAAAGAACCGTTGGAAACCTAAGGGAGATATAGATCTGCACCTTGGATCCAAGGGTTTATTCACTATTGTGTTTACAAACCTCAAGGATAGGGACAGGATATTCGAAGGAGGACCCTACTTCTATGCAGTTGCAGGTCTCTATATGCGACCTTGGGTGATGAATTTCGTCCCGGAGCGAGAAACATTTACTTAGGTGCCGTATGGATTCAACTTTATTCCCTACCTCTAGATTATTGGCTGTCGGAGTCACTAAAATCCATAGGTGATAAACTAGGGCATTTCATAAAAATATCAAAGGCCACACTGCATAGAAAATATACCTCATTTGCCAGAATATGCATGGAAATGGACCTTTCTAGGGCTTTGCCGGATGAAATAATTCTAGAAGTTTATGATGAAGATTGGGTGCAAGCGGTGGACTACGAGCATATACCCTTCAGATGCAGGAAATGCCATGAACATGGGCACCTCTTCAGAGACTGCCCATTAAATAAAATGAAGAGCAGTTTCAAAGCAACCCCAGGTTAAGAGACTGATAGCTTTACCAAAGTGGGCGGCAAGGGAAAAGGAGGAAGAAAGAACCAAAAAAAAATCTATGAGGAAAAGCAACCTAGTCATAATAGGTTCAAGATATTAGAAGAAGAAGGGGATGAAAGAGTGAAGCAAGTTCTGAAGGACAATCCAGTAGAGCGGGAAAAGGATGATAGCATGGAGGATAGACCTGAAAAAATCCAACAAAAGGAGGATCAGCCTAGCATGATGGAACTTGATAGGGACCAAGAGATGACCTCAAGTGAAGTGGGAACGGAGGAGCATGAATTGCAGGACATACTGGAAAGGGAGCATCTCGATCTAGAAAAGTTCCTAGAGGAAGGAACCACCAGAGGAGTGGATTTGCTACCTCAAGAGGAATTTAACAGAGTGCAACAAATTTTCCTCTAGAGAATTCAGGCAAAGGGTTCTGGGATAAAAAGAAATCATGATAGTCAGGATAAGGGAGGAGTCAAAACTATGGAGGCAACAGAGGGACAAGCTCCCAAGAACCCAAGAAGAAAAAGAGGAAGAAAAAGACAAAATGAGCTACTGATTGAATGTGGAAAACTCATGATCAACTCAGGTAAGATGAAAGACCTAACTAGTTACTCATTTACAAATCTTTCGTAATGAAGCTTACTACATGGAATATTAGGATTCTAGGACGTAAAAGGAAACAACGAAATCTCAGCAATAGAATGAAGGAAGAAAAACCAGATTTGGTTTTTATCCAGGAAAAGAAATATTATGTAGACAAAATAAGAGAGATACACAACAAGTGGCTTATTAAGTATGAATATCTAGAAGTTAAAGTAGACAATGCAGCAAGGGGAATTCTTACACTATGGAAACCTCAGAAACTTGGAATCCTAGATGCTGAAGCATCCAGGAACTACCTTTCAGTGGTTATCCAACCTTTGGGGGACAAGGAAGTTTATTTGATCACGAATATCTATGGTCCACAAAAGCTTGAGGATAAATTCAGGCTTCTAACCTCTCTGGAGGAGCTAAGAGAAAGACATATGGGCATCCCATGGATTCTGGGAGGGGATTTTAATATGATCAAATCTCTTTCGAAAAAAAAAGAAGGTGGGACTAGATCTCTAAGTAGATATTCCAAATCTTTTCAGAACTTCATCACCAACATGAGGCTAGTAGATACAGAAACCAACAATGGTATCTTCACCTGGAACAATAAAAGGGGAGGGGTTGCTCAAATGGCCACTAAACTTGATAGATTCATTATCTCTGAGGACCTTATCCTCTCAGGCCTTGACTTGTCAGCTATGATTCTCCCTTTTGGAGGCTCGGACCACTGGCCCATTCAATTAGAAGCATCCTTTATAGTAACGCTAAGAAATAGACCTTTCAGATTTGAAAACATTTAGCTTACCCATCCGGACTTCAACAACAATATTGAAAAATGGTGGACAGAAGATTTGAATGTTCAAGGAACTAAAATGTTCCTTCTGCAGTGAAGGCTGAAACACATCAAACTCAAGCTTAAAGATTGGAATAAGAATGAGTTTGGCAATATCTTCGAAGCTAAAAAAAATAGTTGAGGGAAAGCTACATGAAATTAACCAGGAGCTCATCACAAAAGGATTCACTGAGGAGGGTAAGAAGAAAGCTGATTCGCTTCATCAAGACTGGCAAGGCTTATGTAAGCAAGAGGAAATCTTCTGGAAACAGAAACCGAGAGTTCAATGGTTAAAGGAAGGAGACATGAATACAAGGTTTTTTCACAAGTCCACTATGGATCATCGATCTCATAACAAGATTCTAAAACTAAAAGATACGCAAGGAAAACAACTCAATACCCACAAAGAAATAGAATATGCTCTAGTTCAACACTTCCAAGGCATAGCAGAGGAGCCCCTCATAGACAAATCACATTTCATCAATGACTTCACTAAACACATTCCTAGGCTGGTGACAAGAGAAAATAATTATAATTTTAACAGGACAGTGAATGAATAGGAGGTCAGTGAAGTCATCAAAGAAATACAAAATGGGAAAGCTCTTGGCCCGGATGCTTTCAATGTTGACTTCTTCAAAGCATGCTGAAACATAGTCAAGCAAGACATTTTGGAGGTGGTAGAGGACTCAAGGAAAAACAAATCTGTTTTAAAAGCGCTCAACACCTCTTTCATAGCCTTGATCCCAAAGCAGGAAAATGCTATGACACTAGATAGATTTAGACCCATAGCATTATGCAATGTGGTGTACAAAATTATTTCCAAAATAATCGCAAATAGGCTTAAGCCCCTTCTTCCAACTCTAGTGTCTGAGGAGCAAACGAGATACGTGGAAGGTAGACAAATTCTAAATAATATCATTCAAGCTCATGAAGTGATCCACTCTTTGAAGAACAATAAGTAGCCAGGCATGATCATACAACTTGATCTTGAAAAGGCTTATGACAAGCTTAGTTGGGCATACATCAGGGAAGTTCTAAAAGCATATGGCTTTGACCATAACTAGATAAGATGGGTAATGGCCCTTGTTACCACCTCAAGCTTTTCAATTCTGCTGAATGGCTCACCATCCAAAACCTTCAAGCCTACAAGAGGTCTTAGACAAGGAGATCCGCTCTCACCCTTTCTCTTTATTCTCATGATGGAAGGGCTTGGAAAAGCAATCAAAGCTGCCATAGTAGAAGGCAAAATTCAGGGGCTCAAACTCACCATGAATGGGGATGCTTTGACTCACCAACAATTTGTGGACAACACCATGCTGCAAGGTACACCTACGGTCAAAGAAGCTCTCGCCTTCAAACAAATTCTGAAAGACTTTGCTTTGGCTGCAGGTACTGAGGTAAGCCTTACCAAATCAAAGATTGTTTTTTTAAATTCTGATATGGCTATACAAAGAAACCTCACCAGAATTCTAGGTTTTCAAAGAGAAATGTTACCCTCCAAATATTTGGGAGTTCCTCTAACAAACAAACCTGTAAGCAAGATAGTTTGGGAGCCTGTTATTAATAAACTTCAGGACAGAATCCGAAAATGGACAAACAGGGCTTTAAATTTGGCAAGAAGACTAGTGCTTACAAAATCCATCCTACAGATTATTCCTATTTTCATGTTTTCAACACTTCCAACTCCTAAAGAAGTGATGCACCGCATTAGAAATATTCAAAGAGATTTTCTTTGGGGCAAAGAGGAAGAGAAAAAGAAATGGGCTCTGGTAGCATGGGAAAAGATCTGTAAACCTAAGACACATGGAGGTTTGGGACTTAATGACCCTGAAATCCTAAACAAAGTTTTGGGGGCAAAAATTTGGTGAAGATGGCTAAAGGAATCAGATGCCCCTTGAGCCAAGGTTTGGAAACAGAAATATGCAAACAATTGGCAAGAAAGGGAGCACATCAGAATGTCTGGAATAATCAAAGGCTCCCACATCTGGAACAAATCTTGGGAGAACAGAGTTATTGTTCAAAAACACAGTTTCTGGGAAATCAAAGATGGAAACCTTGCTTAGTTTTGAGAAGATAATTGGCAACAGGAACCAAAACTGCAGAGAGAAGAGTTGGACAATCTTAAGAAGGATACCGATGAAAAAGGGTTACATAGGGTAAATGACTTCTGGGAACAAAACAGAAACGAAGGAAAATGGAGAGTATGGAAGAATCTATTTTACAATGAGGACTCTCCATTGAAGGCCCAGGCAGAAGCTCTCACAGCTATCTTGGAACAGAGAAATATTTTGATTCCAACAGCTTCAAACCAACTAAGATGGGGCAGAAACAATGAAGGGAACTTTAACCTTAAAGAGGCCAAGCAAATAGCCCTTGGAATTGTCTTTCCAAAACCTAATATGGTTTGGAAGGTCCTATGGAAGAATCAAATTTGGATGAAAATCAAACTGTTAATGTGGTTGGTACAACATAACAAGATTCTAACTTGGGAAACCTGCGAAAAAGAGGTATAATTGGGCCATCAAGATGCCAGCTTTGCAAATTACAAGAAGAAACTATGGAACACCTTCCCAACCTATGCCCATTCACCTCTACCTTGTGGAATTGGATAGCTTCAATCTTCAGACATTCTAACAGGGACATTGGCAACATCAAAATCACATTGAGGAATTGGTGGAGTAATTTCTCTGCTAATGAAATTCTCAACAAAGCTTGGGAGTTGGTTTCGGGCTTTCTAATTTGGGATGTATGGAAATAACGCAACAATAGAATCTTCAAGAACAGGAGTGGTTCTGCCCAGAGCATTATGGATCAGATCATAGGACAACTCAAAGAGACTGTTGGTAGCCTTATAAAACCCCCCCAGAGAGCCAACCTCATGAATAGGATAGGTAGATTCTAATCCAGTTGGGCCTGCAAGGGCTTTTCCCCCAGGGAACAACCAAGAATGTAAGTCATATATCAGCTGATAAGGATGTCTGGCAACCCCACCATCCCCCACCCTTGGGTATATGAAGTGCAATATAGATGGGGCCTCAAAAGAAAACCTTGGCATTGTTGGTTATGGAGGAGTAATAAGAGATGACCAGGGGTTGATAAAAACCATCTTTCATAGTCATCTGGGTAAGGCCACTAATAATATGGGAGAGCTCATGGCACTGGAGCAATGCCTAGGAATCTTAAAAGACTCAAACTTACATAATACCATAATTGAAGCTGATTCTGAACTGATAATCAACTTAGTCAAGAAAATATGCAATGGCTCAGTGCTAGACAAAGTTTCGAAACACTGGAGATTGCTGCAAGTCTATCATCTTATTCAATCCCACCTGTGCACCATGAGAACCCTTAGTTTCACTCATGTGCAAAGAACAACCAGCAGATTAGCGGATATTATGGCTAATGAGGGCGTTCTATGTGCCAAAAGCAATAAAATATATGAATGGTCAGAGACTCCTTAGGGTCGTTTGAGGGATGAATGCCACAAATAGGCATGAATAGACAGGGAGATCTGCCATAACATAGGAGATAAGCAGGATGATGTATAAGCATGGGGTTATTCATGTTCAGAGGACTTTTAGTCGACATGAGGAAAAATTTGAGCAGGAGACCGAGAGTGATACTAGGAGTTTACTCTGGTTATCGGACGGGAATTTGCTAGAGGAATTCTACATTTATCAATTTAATAGGCGGGAAACTATCAACAAAACAAGTCTTCAGTTTAATAGGCGGGAAACTATTAACAGAACAAGTCTTCAAAGCCTTTTAATGTTTGGTGCCGAGAACTTCACTAAAGAGTGGCCGGTCAGCATAATCGCGGAAATACAATGCATTTCACGCGACAAACTGCTCGTTGGTTAACCTTCCATTTGGACCCGAAATGTGTTTCAGATTTGACTCTATAAGGCTTCGGGTCCGAAGGCGTAGTTAAGTTCCGCGCTAGTTGGAGAGGCTTTTTGTGTCCGCTTGCATCTAGTGCATTTTGTTGAACAATGTGCAATAAGAAATGTTAAATTTAGAATGTGATAAAAATAGAAAGCTCATCTATGATAAGGATTTATCTCCTTCAGGTTTGTGCAGTTATTTCAGAGGTCAGTGTTGTGTGTAACATGAGAATCACACAGGTTGCAGCTGGAGGACCCAGGAAAACTGTGCATAGAAATAGGAGGCTTGGAGGGCAGAGGAGAAGGTTTGTGGGAAGCCTTTGACTGTCTATAAGCAATAGAGGGATTGTACTGAGAACTGGATAGCTTCCGAACTAAATCTTTGTGTAATCCGGACATGTTTCCACTTGTATGATAATATAGAGATGGGGTTTTAGGCTAGTGCTTTCCCCAAGTTATATCTTCTGTGTTATGTGTGTTTGATTTATCCATATCAGTTATATGGCTTCTTATTGATGTTACTCATGGTTGATTAAGCTTCCACTAAATTGTTTCTAAAAGTAGATTAAGTGTTTTGCTTTAGTACATTGCATTACCAGGTGATTTACAGGTGGGAAATTTCTACATGGTATCGGAGCTAGCTGATTTGTAGAAAAAGTTCTACATGATATCAAATCTTGCTAATTGGTAGGAAAAAAATCTATAAAATTCTACATGGTATCAGAGCTAGCTGATTTGTAGAAAAAATTTACAAAATTATACATGGTATCCGAGCACAGGTGATCAAGGAAAAACAATATACAAGAAAAGGAGATTTCAAAGTTTTGAGTTTTGGGCCGAGAGTTTGCAGAGTAGATCTGAAAATTTATGTACTAAATTTTTAGAAACAAATAGCAGATTTGCATTCCTTGCGGAAAAATACCCAAATTCAAAACAAAAATCGGTTGAATCAGAGTTCGGATGAGGGAGATATCACTGATTTAAAATCAACTCTTTTTCTAGAAAATTTCGTACTAGCAGGAAAGTGGAAATAGATTGGTGTGCTAGCCAAGAACCTGTATGCACTTGAGGTACAAGATGCATGCAAAGCCTTGAAGAGCAAGGCAAAGGTTAGATACTTGGTGGTTAAGAGGGAGAGTAAATTACCTATCAACATGCAGAGCCAGAAGAAGTCTCAGACAATTGTGAAGGAGACACAATTGGTAAACAGCTTCAGGAGGTTGTGGAGCAGCCACAACAGGGGAAGCTGAGAGGAGATCAAGTAGACACATCTACTCATGTAGAGACTATTAGAGCCTAAATCTACCTCAGGCTGAAGGAAGGCAGGTCTAGGGTAACATCAAACCACGCTTAACTTGGTGGCTAACCCTACCAGGTCAGGAGAGGGCTCTCTCCTTGTCAATCTCAGAAAAATATGATCCAAGAGGCTTGATATCACTGATGTAAAGACTGATTTTAGGCTAGGTATGTGTTGAGAAGAGTTTGATTGAATTTGAGATGATGTTTTGCTAGCTCAAAAGGGAAAGGCAGATTTGGGTCTAGGGATTGGACACAGTTTTGCAGAGATCTCTATGGGGCGAGGTAGGCAAATGGTTTGGTACTTCAAATTGAGTGAGATGGAAAGATTTTAGACTGGTGAGGATTTAAAGAGGGCATAAAAGTCTCAGGGATCCTCTTCAAACAGCTGAAAACATAAATAACTAAACAAACCCTAGGTAGAGCATTGCAAATATCAATGAATTCTACCTTTATCCTTGTTTCATTTAGTTAAGAAGAACAGAGAGAGATAATGGCATACATAAAACACATGTAAACTTGCAATTATAGAAGGAAACACAATACCAAATCAAGTTGCCACAAGAATCCCATAAAGTGTTGTAAACCCTGGTCTATTCCTTTGCCAAACTGCTGATATGAGTGTACAATAATGCTCAAAGCATTCACAAAAATCCAACCTTTTCCAATGACTGAAAAACCCCAAGATATAGGTAATAAAAAACTCATCCTAGCCTTTAGGGGCTGAGCTCACAAGTTATGGAGTTGTTCCAACAAAATTTAAACTAAGAACTAAAAAGTAGGTAGTAGAACAGCTTGCCTCTAAAAACTAGGAAACTGATTCATTCAGTTGCAAACTACATTTTCATGGATGAATCTACCTCTATGAGTGAAAATTTAACATCTTTACATCAAAATCCATCAATTCACATCAAATTACATCATGAGTTTGACTATTAGAAAGATAAAAGTCAAACTGTGAAGAGACTAGGCGAAAAAACAAAGTTTTTTGGACCAAAATGACCAAATTTCATCTTGTGTGTTGCGCTCCTGATCCTGTGTGCCGCACTACTTTGGAGCTACGTTTGGAGGCCTTCCCATGCACCAAATTTTCTCCAAGTGGGCTTGTTAGAAAGGTTTGTCTGTCTACTATCTAGAACAAGTGGAATTTTTTAATTTGATCTTCATTTGCCCCTCCAAAAATGAGTTCTCCCAACACTTCTTCATGTGTGGCCAAAAAGGGGCAGAAATGTCATTTTTGAGGTGTTTTTGACCCTTTTGGAAGCTTAAAACTTGTCAAAATTTCTTGGCCATGTGAGGGCATTCATATTTTTCCATGAGGAATCCAAAAATGTTTAGTTTTCCTCAATAAAAGACCTCTAGCAAAAGTGCGCGCCAGGCGGCGTGACGCACCAGGTAAAAAAACCTGTTTTTAAGGCCAAAAATTCAAAATTTGCAAAAAGTTTCCCAAATTTTTTGAAATTTGGGTCGAGTGTCCTTCATCAAGTGTTGTGTTGGGCTAAGGAAGTCTCAGCCAAGATCTGAAGTCTATCTTTCTTTTTTCTCTTCCTTGATGCTTTCTTCAACTTGGCTTTCAAAATCTTGATTCTTGCTTTGCACACCTTGTTTCTCGCCAAGTAGTGGTAGGCCATGTGCCTCAACATATTTTTCTCTCTGTTGGTCTTCTCTAGCATCTTTTCCAAGTGCATATTTTCCCTTTCAAGCCAAGATTCACGATCAGCATCAATTTCTTGTTCAAGTGATATCAGCTTGACTTTCCTCCTCTTGGCAGCTTGCTGGTTTTCTCTTATGTTTTGGAGCTCCATGATGGTTTGTTGATCCTCTAACTGTTTGTTCCTCTAATCCAAATAATTGATTATCCACTTGACTCTTTCTAAGTTGAGAGACAAACTATGAATGTCATCTTGCTGCTCCTAAATGATCTCCTTGAGCTTTGAGCTTTGGGAGCTCAAATCAGTGTCATCATCCTGAACGAGAATGACATCTCTCTCTTGACCTTCTGAAGGCCCCTCATCATGTAATGGCTGCTTACCCTTGTCCTGTACCTGCTTTGCGGTTGAAGAAAACGAGACCCCTTCCACCCCTGCTGGAGATAATACTCATTTTTCGGCTGCAAACAATTTCCTTGTGCCCTTTCGGTATGTGACAAACACTGGCATACTGGTAGTTTGTGTCTCATGCACCTCTTGCTGATGTGAAGGCTCTCCTGCCTCATGAAAAACTGATGGGGGAACTTGTGGACCTGTAAGATCTCATGTGAAATAAAATCCTCCCATGAAACATTCAGTAGACTAAATTGATGCAAGACCACAATTTTGATGAGTGCAAAATGATAGATGTTGTTATATTGCTGATGAGGAGGCTTCCTTTGAACCAAGGTGGTCATCTTCTCAATATTCCAACAAATAAATTGGGGGAGATTCATCATTCTTAGCCTAGTGAAGTGCAACAACAATTTGATGTGGTAGACATATAGGCGAGAAAATCTACCCTCACAACTGAAATATTTGATTATGAGTTTCATCAAGGGAGCATATGTATCCTGAAGGTACTTGAAAGGGAAAACTCTACTAATCTGCCTCTGAAAACTAGCCTTGATGTAAGGCTCATAATGATCTCTGTCAACAAACTACCCCTTATTCCACTGCTCACCTACATTTGGAATACCGGTCGCTTGAGCAATAGTCTCAGGTGTCAAGGTGAATGTCACACCTGCCAAAGTGACTTGGCCATTATGAAGATGGAGCACAAATAGTCTGGCCAGCTTATGGTGGTATTTAACTCTTGCCACCATCTCACAAAATTGGAAACAAGATTGATGTTGGAAGCATGTGACACCAAGAGGATAGGCCAACAGCTCGGCAAGTGAAGTGTGCTCCTCCTGGTTATGATTTCCACTCTTATGAGGCCTCCTTGGTGCATGCATTTCTCTAGAAGAATCATTGATTGTTTCCTCATTTCTGTCATAGGAAGAATCTGACTCCATGTTTGCCAATGTTTTAGTTTTTCTTAGATGAGTATGAAGAGATTTTATGGTGTCAATAGGTTTTTGCTGCCAAAGATATGAATGTATGAGGGATTGTGGGGGTAATGTGTAGGGACTATATATGAGAGGTGGGGAATGCTGCTGATAGGTTTTTAGGGAATAGAAGGGTTTAAGGGATGATATTTAGGGTTTGGGGGTATTTGACTAGGGTTTGGGATAGTGGGATTAGGGATTTAGGGTTAGTAGTTTAGGGATATGGGGAATATGGAATGAGTACATAGAAATGTAAAGGGAAGGAGAAAATGAGGTGAGGTAGTGAGAGAACGAAAATGAAAAGGGTGGAATTTAACAGCAAAAGAGTAGCATATAAACCCTATGTAATGGTTCTTTTAACAAGAAATGCAAAGAGCTAGGGTTTCAATTTTTTTTTTTCACTAAATCACCATAAACACCAAGATAACTCAGTCATTGGCCATGAGGGAATGTCAACTTATTTGGATAATTGAGGAGTTAGCAATTTTTTTTAATTGTGGAGGCTACTATGAGCGATTTCGAGTCTTTCAGTTTTGTGCAACGCGCCACCTCACAGGTGCGCCGCGCTCGTTCTGTGCGTCGCGCCCGTTGTAAAAATACATTGGGAACACTGCCATGTGTGCTGCGCTGAATGTGTGCGCTGCGCTCTAACCCAGGTGCGCCGCGCCACTGTGGGGGGAATGTGTAGGGACTATATATGAAAGGTGGGACTGTGGGGGGAATGTGTAGGGACTATATATGAGAGGTGGGGAATGTTGCTGATAGGTTTTTAGGGAATAGAAGGGTTTAAGGGATGATATTTAGGATTTGGGAATAGCAATTAGGGTTTGGGGGTATTTGACTAGGGTTTGGGATAGTGGGATTAGGGATTTAGGGTTAGTAGTTTAGGGATATGGGGAATATGGAATGAGTACATAGGAATGTAAAGGGAAGGAGAAAATGAGGTGAGGTAGTGAGAAAATGAGAATGACAAGGGTGGAATTTAGCAGCAAAAGAGTAACATATAAACCCTATGTAATGGTTCTTTTAACAAGAAATGCAAAGAGCTAGGGTTTCAATTTTTTTTCATTAAATCACCATAAACACCAAGATAACTCAGTCATTGGCCATGAGGGAATGTCAACTTACTTGGATAATTGAGGAGTTAGCGATTTTTTTTAATTGTGGAGGATGTTGTGAGCGATTTAGGGTCTTGCAGTTCTGTGCACCGTGCCACCTCACGTGCGCCGCGCGCGTTCTGTGTGTCGCGCCCGTTGTAAAAATACACTGGGAACATTGCCAGGTGCACCGCGCTCTAACCCAGGTGCGCCGCACCACTTATTTTCACCCTTCAAACATAAAATCGCTCTCTTGGCCTTTAAAATTGAAATGCACTTGCTCTCTTCACTTTGTGGACACAAATGAGCCTCCTTTGATTTGAAAAAACTTTATATAGCCATGGCTTTTAATTTTTCATTCAAGAAAACCCACTTTGCTAATCTTTGATTTTCACTTGCTTTATACACTTTGTTTTTGGGAAATTTGCTTTATTTTTGCCTTTAATGGACTAAATACTTTGGCATTTTGTTTCTTTGCAGGAACTGAAGTAGCAGAGGCTTGGCAAAGTGACCAGGGCTACTTCTGAAATTATTACATATAGAGAAAATGAAATTACATGAAATTTATTACATGAAACGTAAAAAACTCTGTTTTTCAATCACTGAGCATGTGATCTTTGAAATTATTGCTGCTGAGACTTTATTTGACTTCCTCATATGCCTGCTGACCATTATTGAGCATTTTCAAGACCTTATTGACGAAACTCTAGACCTAATGAGATCTAAAACCCTATAAATGACTTTTGCAGATTTAAAGACAAAAAAAAAATGACTGCAGATGATCTAGATGTACGAAAATCGGCCAGCAGGTAAAGAACATGAGGGAAAAATTTATAAAATGACACTACCATCAGATGATCCATGATCCCAATGGAATGTAGACGATCGGACGAGACACCTGAAATGCATTGCAACACGAGAATTTGATCACTGATGGAGGGATGAAGATACCGACACTAACGGAGACCTCCAGTAGGGGGAAACTTCGAGCTAGGTGGGCAGAGGGATCACATGCAGCCATACCTCCAGTTAGGAGGTGGGGTGATGTGGAGTGATCGTCCCAAGGAGGAGGGGCAGGATCCTTGAGGTATCCAACCTCTTGGATGAGACCTTATTACTGGAGCCCCGATATGGAGTAGCAGGAACTGACTGATTGGGTAGAGACAGATGCAGATGGAGCGGTAGAGAGAGCGACAGTGCAGGGAATCCCAGGACAGCGCATAGCTAGCAAGTTGCAACAATGCGAGAGGCACAAGTGTTTTGCACAGTGTTAGGTGGCACAAATAGGTGTGCAACGGTGCGAGATGCATAGAGATGTTGCAGTAGCGCAGATGTTAGAGAGGGAGCACTTGTCAGTAGCAGGTAGAGCTTCAGTATCAGAGTATGTTTCTAGCCCAACAGAGTGGTCAGTTGGGAGTGTTTTTTTCCAAGTGTTGTTGGAGCAAGTGGACCGGGTAGATGTGTTGCATGCAGAACATTCCAGAGTTATAGGATCGGATTCGAGAGGAAGCCTTTCTTGTTGAGAGGGAGTGTTGAAAAATGTGCAACAAGAAATGTTAAATTTAGAATATGCTAAAAATAGGACTCATAAAAATAGCATATCTAAAAGCAACAGTTTGGCCAGTGAGGTCATTGGCCACCTTGGGTGAGAGGTGAAACTGCTAAAATTATAAAGTTCTAAACATAGCATTTCTGGGTCCCTTCCTATTTATTGTAGTCCCTGGTCTATCCATAAGAAGTAAAAACGAATTTGGTCTTAACAACAGTTTAAAATATTAATTAATTAATCTCCATGAGTTAATTAGTTAAGGAAAAACAAACTTGAAGCCTATGTGAGGACATGCAACAGTTTATCTATTAATTGGTGAATTTATCCATTAGTTAAAGAGATAAGGATGAGTTGTAATTAGTTGGCTCAGTTAACTGAGTCAAGTCCAGTTAAATTAATTTAACAAGTTGTTAAATTAATGAGATTCAGTTTGTTAATGCTTGCATGCATGTAACAACTTGTATTTTCAGATCACTGAATATTATAGCTTAAATAACTCATGCATGTCAGTTCAGACAAAGACCCAGTGAGATCAGAGAAGGGACAGTGTACTATCAGTTGGATAAACATTTTTCCTATAAAGGAAGCTCATCTATGATGAGGATTTATCTCCTTTAGGTTTGTGCAATTATTTCAGAGGCCAATGTTGTGTGTGAGGTGTGAATCACACAGGTTGCAGCTGGAGGACCCAGGAAAACTTTGCATAGAAATAGGAGGCTTGGAGGGCAGAGGAGAAGGTTTGTGAGAAGCCTTTGACTGTCTATGAGCGAGAGGGATTGTACTGAGAGCTGGATAGCTTCCGAGCTAAAGCTTTGTGTAATCCGGACATATTTCCACATGTATGATAATACAGAAATGGGGTTTTAGGCTAGTGCTTTCCCTTAGCTTATATCTTTGTGTATGTTGTTTGAATGTCTCCATATCAGTATATTGTTCTATTGATGTTTCTCATGGTTGATTAAGCTTCCGCTAAATTGTTGTAGAAGTAGATCAAGTGTTTTTCTTTAGTACATTGCATTACCAGGTGATCTACAAGTGGGAAATTTCTACATGGTATCGGAGCTAGTTGATTTGTAGAAAAAGTTTTACATGAAATCAAATCTAGCTGATTGGTAGGAAAAAATCTACAAAATTCTACACATTTCGAGTGGCTAAATTGCCCGAAAGTTATCATCCCATTCGGACCTGATATGAAGTTTAATAACAATTTATTATATTTTCGAGTCCATTTTTGTCAATAAAGTGTGAGCATGTTGCTCACCCGATATTCGCCTGGTCCGTTAGATTTGCAAGGCGTGATCAATCGACCTTATTTGGGCCCAAGGCTTGGTTTGTGGGCCCAATACATGGTCTGTGGGCCCAAAGCTTGGGCATTGGCGCTATTTGTGTATAATATGTATCTTTTATTTTAATTGGAATAGAAGGACCCACGCTTGCTTTAGCAAAAAAAAAGACCTCCTTGGTATATATAGGAGCCTAAGGGGTCACAATATAATTAAATCTTACATAACAATAATAATGTAAGAGCAAAACAATAACAATAGTGGGCTTCTATGGGGCACAACAATAATAATAGGGGTCTACACTAATAATAACAATAAGTGGAATACACTAGTATTATAGGGACCTAACATGCCCCTCCTTCAGAAAAGTGTTGTCATCAACACTTGAGTTGTTCTGGATGCTTCTGTATAAAATTCTTATCCTCCCATGTGGAATCTTCAACGGGTAAGTTCTTCCACTTAATGAGATACTCTAAAATTAATCGATTTAGTAGTTGTCGGGTTCTTGTTCCCATGACCTCTTCAGGCTAAAATATGATTTTTCTTTCTTCATCAAGTTTTAGAAACATTGTTTGAACTGGGATCTTGTCACCGATAACCTTCTTTAAGCATGAAACATGGAAAATTGGGTGTACTCAGGAATAAGCATGCAACTCCAATTTGTATGCCATAGTACCAATATATTGCAACACCTTATAGGGACCATAGTACTGTGGTGATAATTTATTATCCTTCTTAGCTTATTTGAGGGACATTTGTTTGTATGATTGTAGCTGTAAAAATACCCAGTTGCCTACATCAAAACTTATTTTAGTGCGATATTGGTCTGCCTATTATTTCATTCGATGATGCGCTATAGTGAGGTTATCCTTTAAGAGTTGGAAAACTTGTTGTTGATGCTTTAGAATTTTCTCTTAAAGATGATGTAATGGATGGTAGATGATATCCATAAATTGCCATAAATGGGGTAATTTTTGTTGCAGTATAGAAGGAAGTGTTATACCACCATTAAGCTAGAGGTAACCACTTGACCCATTGTGTTTGTTTATCAGATACAAAGCAACATATATATCCTTCCAAACGTTTGTTCACTATCTCAGTTTTCCCATCAGATTGAGGATGATAAGATAAGCTATGAGTTAATTGAGTACCAAGAGAAGAAAATAACTCTGTCCAAAAATTTCCAAAATGGGATCTCTGTCACTTACAATCATCTTTGGGTTTCAATGTAGCTTTTGAATTGTTTCCATAAATGCAGTAGTAATTGTATTGGCTTTAAAAGGTTGAGATAATGCACAAAGGTGTTCATACTTGGTAAGTCTATCAACTACCACCATGATGACACTCTTTCCTTCAAACTTGGGTAAACCTGTGATAAAATCCATTGAGACCTCCTCCCAAAACTGACTTGGAATGGCTAAAGGTTGTACCAAAATCGAGGTCTTAATTGTCTCAACTTTATTTTGTTGGAAAACCAAACATTCTGCCACAAACTTCTGAATATTACATTTAAGGTCATCCCAAAAAATTTCCTTCTTGACCCTATGGTAAGGTTTTAAAAATCCTGAGTGCCCTCCTAAGGGGGAGGTGTGAAATTCCAAAAGAATATTTTGCTTGATTTGGGAATTCTTACGAAGATATAAGTGATCTTTGTACCATAATGAATCATTTTTCCAGCTAAATGTCTCAGATGTACTAAGATCTTGCTGCAACTTTTGAATGAGGGTCCACACATCTTCGTCATTCTTCCATTCATCCCTTACTTGGTTATCCAATTAGGTTGGATAATAGAAATAGCAGAAAGCAATGCTTCCACATCCTCATCCTTTCTTGAGAGTGCATTTACAACAACATTTTGCTTCCCTTTTTTGTAGATGATTTTCAAGTCATAACCCAACATCTTTGTGACCATTTTTGTTGCTCTTCTGAAGATAATTTTCGTTCCAAAAAGTATTTAAGACTATCAAGATATGTTTTTACCTTGAAGTGTCTTCCCATTAAGTAAGGTCACCATTGCTTTAGTGCATGTAGTACACATGTAGTATTGCCAGCATTTCCTTCTCATAAATAGGTTTTTGTAAATACTTTCCTTTGATTAGGTGACTTTCAAAAGTAATGGGCCTTCCTTCTTGCATTAAGGCAACACCAATTCCATTTCCCGAGGCATCACATTCCACAATAAAGGTTTTTGTGAAGTCTGGCGTTGCTAAGACCAGTGCTTGGCACATTGCCTCTTTAAGATGTTAAATGGCCTTAGTTGCTTTTGGAGTCCATGAAAATGCATCTTTCTTCAGTAATGTTGTTAGAGGTGTTCTTATTCTCACATAATTCTTACAAACTTGCGATAATGCCCTATCAACCCAAGAAATCCTCAAAGATGCTTTATGGTTGTGGGGATTTTCCATTCCTTGATGGATTTAATTTTGTTAGGGTCTACCTTAACACCCTCATGATATACAATATGACCCAAATTTTTAATCCCTTGTACTTCAAAGAAACATTTGGATGTTTTTTCATTTAATTATTTCTCCTCCAAAATTTTGAGCACCCCGTTAACAAGTTGAACATGATCCTTCCAAGATTTGTTGTAGATTAGTTTATCATAAAAAAATACTAACAAAATTATTCTAAGGAAGGGTTTTAAAATGGAATTCATCAAACCTTGAAATGTGGAAGGTGCATTAGTAAGTCCAAAAGGCATGACCAAAAATTCATAATGACCCTCATGAGTTCTAAATGTTATTTTCGGAATGTCTTCAATCTGCATTCTAATTTGATGATATCTTGAATGAAGATCTAGCTTCATGAAGTAAATTGCTCCATGTAATTCATCCAACAATTCATCAATGATAGAAATGGGAAATTTATCTTTAATAGTGAGCTTGTTGAGATCCCTATAATTTGGACACATACACCATGATCCATCCTTCTTGTGCACCAATACTACTGGAGCAAAGAAAGAACTTTGACTAGGTTGAATTATACCATCTTCTAGCATTTATGCAACCATACGTTCAATTTCACTCTTTTGGGCATAATGATATCTATAAGGTATTATGTTTGGAGGAACACTTCCTAGAATCAAATGAATAGCATGATCATGATCACAAATAGGTGGGAGGCCTTTGGGAGTCTCAAATACCTTAGAATGATTTTCCAATACTTTTTGGAGATTTAGAGAAATAAATGATTTCGATGTTTGAACCTCTAGTGAGCATAATTTTGTAATTACGCCATGTTGTTTTTTATTCAGAAGCTTTGTCATGCCATTAGAGCTTATTATCTTTCCTAGTTTCCCAATGATGCCCCTTAATTCAACTTCCTTTCCTTCCCAAAAAAAATTCAAGAAAAGTTCTTGAAAATTAAAATTTATCGTCCCCAAATATTGTAACCATTGGACTCCTAGTACAACATCAACACCACCCATTGGAATAGAAAGCGTTGGACTATTCAAAACATATTCCCCCATGGTTAGCTTGATATTATGGCACTTTCCAAAGAAATGTATAGTTCCTTCACTTGCAACCATCACTTGACACTCTGGTGTTGGATATAAGAAGCAATTCAATTCCTTGGCTGTCTTATAATAAATAAAATTATAGGTACCACCTAAATCAATCAACATTATTACATTTTTCTTCTTGATATATCCTTCTATATTGAGAGTTTGAGGAGTGGTAATTTTTGTCAATGCACTGCAAGATATGGTCAGATTCATTTCTTCTTTCTCTGGGGTTGGTTACCAGTGCATATCCTCTTCTTTTGATGTTTCCTAATCCTTCTCTTTGTTGGATGTGTGTTATACTCTTTCCACAACTAGCCCCAGTAGTGAAGACGAGGGTTAAAGGAGGGGCAGTCAGCTCCCCCTTCGTTGCGTCGGTCGCAGTGGGGGGGTTAGAGGAGGGGTTGTAGCCCTCCCTGTCAAGGGGTTTGAGGGGGGCAGTAGCCTCCCTCTCGTGCCCCCTCTACAGGGTGCGGGGAAACACCCCGAGGAATTTTTTTGTACCCTATATTAGGTGGGTGGACCTACATGTGGTTTTGTGCGTGGTTTTCGCACATGGTTTTGGGCATGATGGTTTTCTTCCCATGGTATTTTGTAGATCCGATCAAGGGAACTACAATTATGGTCTAATACAGGGTTAATGGATTGGGGTTTATGAATGTTTCGGTATGTATATATATGTATTGGAACATTGAAAGGAATATAATGAAAAATCAATCTACTAGTCCCAGTTTTGGGATCCAGGGGAAAATCTCTGTGTATATATGTTTTATGTTTTATGCTCTCACCATTGTTTATTTTTTGTTTTTAGAATTTGTATGTAGGTAATTTATATATGGGGTTAAAACCTACATTCTTCCTCCTCTTCACAATCTATGTAGAATAATTTATTCTCATCACACTTATGACCTTTAGTGTATTTTCTATCAATATTGTAACAAAGCCCTTTTCCTTCTTTCTTCTCCAATTGTTGTGGCATTAACCTTGTAGGTTGTGGAAGGCTAGGAGCAACAACACTTTTATCTTTGTAGTTGTGAGTGGTAGACTTCCTTGTTGCCATAATTTTTCTTTCAACTTTTCTTACCACCCTGAATGCCTTCTCCAATGAATCAGGTTCCCAAAGGCGAACCTCATGTTGGATATTATCCTTCAAAGTCCCTATGAAGACATCAATCCTATGCTCCTTTGGAATATCAATTACCCTGATATTCAATTTTTGTAAGTCCTCAATGTGCTCTGCCATTGAACCCTTTTGTTTGGGATTTATCAATTGGCTAAAAACGATGTTTCTCTTTGTATCTTCATAATGTGTTATCATTTCCTCTGTAAAAATTGACAAAGTGACAAGTGGGTTACGCAAACAAATCCATCGATACCATACAAACTGATTGGGTATTAAATATAAAGTTGCAATGCATACCTTTTATGTGTGTTACATATCATGAAGATCAAAATATTGTTCCATCTATAGTATCCATGTTACAGAATCCTTGCCATCAAACTTCCTCATATTGATCTTTGGAATGTGTTGGGCCTTAAACCCAACATTGGAGTCTCTGAAATCATAATTCATATTCATTTTGTCCTCATCATGATTTCATAGATTATCTTTTCACCATTGGGAAGTCTTTCTTGCATCAAAATTTTCAATCTTTCCATCTTGACATTCACCATTTTTATGCCATCCATGTCCCCTTTTACTTCATCTTTGGTTGCTCTTTGTGAGAGCAAAATTTGTTGCACTTGGTCACGTAATTTTGATATATCATGTTGCAATTCTTCCTCTTCATGAGTCATAGTAGAGATTTCTTGATGCTTAATGGGTGTAAAACTATTTTTATGGGGAGGAATTTTAGAACCAAATACTGATATATATGCTCCAATATTCCCTTTGAATCACTTCAAACTAGTTTTTCAAATAGAAGTTATGCAATACTTTAAAAAATACACACATTTTTCTCACTTTTTAGGAGCTTGATATTGAAGCTATTATATCTCTATAATTTTGGGTCTCTAGGTTATGAAATTTCGTCCTATGGTAGCCCTATGAGTCTTCTTTCTACTACCAGAATTTAGACCAATATTGGATTCTTCAAGATAAAGTTATGCCAAATCTACCACAATGACCCGATTATGGACTTTTTCAGTAGAGAGAATTTGTATGAAATGCCACATTTCACTGTTTCACCCTTCGGCCCTGAACTTGATACAAAAAATAAATAAAAAAAATTGAAGTTCGTTTTGTTTCTGTCACTTTTTACGAAATTCTAATCTGATGCTTGAAGCAAAAGTTATGACTATTTTCCCTCGGTCACCTATTTAAAGTTATGACTATTTTCCATCGATCACCTGTTTGAGACTGAATTCTAGAGCATGAAGAAACCTTAACTTCTTCGGACCATATCTATGAAAATATAGCGAACTAAGATATGAAATTCCAGCACATAGTTAACCAAGATTTTGTCTCCACATGGTCACAATTTCATCTTCTTAAGCTTCGTACAAAAAAATTATAGAGAAAATTGCACGATGGTCTATTTGAAACAGCAAAATCCTAGAATCCAAAGCTCATATACCAAATGTTATGTAACCAGATCACAAAGAAGATAGATCAATGACTTTAAAATTAGCCTCTTCAAGGGGGAAATCTATTTTACATCACATAAATGAAAAATTCTTGAATGATTCAAATGATAAGACATCCTTAGTATATGAGTCTCAGGGGTCACAATTTAATCAAACCCTACATAACAATAATAATGTAAGGGCACAACAATAGCAATAGTGGGCTTCTATGGGGCACAACAATAACAACATGGGGGATACATGGGCAAAAAAATAACAATAGGGGGCTACACTAATAATTATAAGAACAAGGGAAATACAATAGTATTATAGGGACCCAACATGTAAGGCATCCTCCACCATCCAACACAAGGAAATTGAAAGCAAATGATTTGGAAGGAATCAAATGTACAAATTGCAAGGATCAACACTAAGTCCATTTATTGTATGTCCCAAATGGAATAGGGCATGGAGGAGACCCTTTGAATAATGGTGAATATTGAAATCCACTAACAAAGGAAAGGAATTCCACCAATGATGAAAATCGAACCTGAGGTACTACATGAATCCTAATGTGAATAGATGTTTTGAAGTCAAACACAATGGAAACCACTCAATAAGTGACCAATGACGAATGTCATTTGTTGAAATAAGGTAAACTACCCATGATTATAATAGGCCCAAGGTGTTACTTTAGGTCAATCTCTCATACAATGTGTTGTCTTCTATAGAGATGACCCGCCATCAATAAGTCATTGGAGACATTCCATACTAGCACGAGAAAAAATAAATATTATTGTTGATGCTAAAAGTGACTTGAAAAGCATGAAGAATGACAAGTTAAGTTAGGATAAACTAAGAAATGGTTGACATGATCTAAAACTTCGCTTGAACAAAAGCATGACACATAATGTGATCTAGGAAACATTGTCTCAAAATGAACAATGACATAAGTCTACAACATGCAAGGCATCATAGCCTCTCCATAATGGCTAGAAGAGAAACTAGTCGTAACATGAAATGACTAGGCCAAATTTTTTTGACTTCCTACAACATTTACACAAAACATTCTTATTCTTTGTCCTCTCAAGCTTTCAATATTTAGTCAAATATTTTTAAATAGTTTTGGATGATATTGCACTTTAGTGAAATTAAGAAATAGCCAAAGGATTGCACTCATTTTTTCATATGGAAATTTTTGTGAAGGACTGAAAGTTATGGCCATTTCATACAACTTCATCATTTTCATACATGTCGAATAATGGATACACAAACTAGTCCATTGGAAGCATGTAACCTTCCATTTTTATTTTCGGTTATGTCATTGTTGGTTTGCTATATTTCACACGTCTTGATGTATTAAATATATCTCTAAGATGTTGGGAAAACGTTTTTTACAATTCAAAACCTGTGTTTACACGTCAGCACTAGGGTTTGTAACTGCCAAATATACACTAATAATCATAACAATTTAGTAAGGCGTACTCTTAAGCTCATTGGTTCCCCACATTCAAAATGGCTTGATCCCTTGGCATCCTCATGTTTCTACTAACTAATGTGTTGCTATATTCAACACATTAGTTACCATTATATATTATATGGCCCATACTCAAAGAGAAACCTTTGTATCTAACCATTGAATTACGAAATGGCAAGAAAAATCATCATATGTGTTAGCTAACTTTTGTCAAATCAAATATCATTTGGGATAAATTCAATTTGTAGGAACAAGAGACCATTATCCAAGTGAAAAATCTCTTCTGAAATAGGTGGTCGAATATCACTACCCATCTTCCAAACAGAATAGATAGTGATATGAAAATTAATCGAACACAAGAAGGAAAATGTGCACAAATCTTGTCATCCACATGCCCATATCCAATAATATGAATATAGTAAATGGGCAACAATTTAATGACTTCAATGACCTCAACTATAAGATGCAAATGGAATGTAACACCCTCATCCCACATCTACCCAAGTAACCGGCCAACCAGGGTAAATATGCAACGAGAGGACACTATAATGGGATTCAACCTTCTAGGTGACCTTAAGGAAGTGGAATCAACTTAAACCCACAACACATACCTTCTATCCCTGTTCATGACTCCCAAAATCTTTCCCATTCATCCCCATGACCAGTCCTTGAGTCCCACTGAGTTTTTAGACCATTAAACCCATGTACGCTCCCTTGATATTGAGAAGGGTGCGTTTCGGAGGCTCCAATCGCTCCTGTAACAAAGCATGGGTGCGTCTGGGGACTTTTCTCCTCAATCCAGTGCCTACAACTCCGGGATTTGTGCCACGTTTCAGGCTCAGAGCCCAGGTCACTGCCCAAAACTCCATGACACTTTCAGAATTGAAAGATAACAACAGAATAATGATACAAATGCAATTACTTGAACAAGGACTTGACTAGACCCCTACTAGCTATGACAAGCATTTTGTCAAACATGTCACAAATATGTAATCTACAGGTTTAAACAACATATCTAAGCATAGGGGTCTCATACTTATCTAAGAATCGCTAGGAAGCATTGTTCCCTCATATCATTAATTGCATTACCATCTATTAAGTCATAGATACATTGTTCATTCATTTACAAATCAAAACATGAGGAGAGCCATACATCATCACTATCATAATACATGCTTATAACCAACATAATAACAACAGAAATTACAAGGATACATCATCGATAGAATCCACATATAAACCAATACATTTACACATAAGATACTAAGGAAATAACCTCTTATTAAGGAATATAAAATCCAACCCGACATGGGACTACCACGTTCCACCTAACCATAGATTGGATGAACCAAATCTCTCTTCAGCCAATCACCCCCATGCCATATTCCAAGCACGAATGTGGGACTCAAACCAAAAGAACCCACCAGGGCATCCTGAGGAGAAACCACCTCACCCTTATCAATAAAAACTAGGCTTTACCGCAATCCATGCCAGATCACTAGGCCAAAACAATAAACATGTAATAATAGGCTTTACCATGATCTCCACGATATCGCTAAGCCAAAACAAGAACGGATGCCATCGGATTTCTCCACCCACACCATGAGGAATTTTCTTGTCTCCTAGTCTCTAGACTTTACCGCAATCCACACCAAATCACTAGGCACTAACTGAGACTCCACTCTCCAAGATTTGCCACATATCCCATCCTGGGATTACTAAGCCTAATTGATAGCACCCACCTCTAGGCTTTAACATTTATCTCACCATTCATCGGTTAAGGATTCCTAGGTCCACCAAGGCAACACAAAATTTGACTTTACCGCAACCCACAGTCTCATTCAGGGGTTACTAGGCCATGTGCTTTTTTTATTCAAAGATCCACCTCACTCAGCTTCAAATCCATCAGAAAATCTAGCTTAACCAAAACATGAGAGCCCCATCACACCATGGCTATCCGAAAATGGAAAGGCTAGGATGAAAAACACTATCTCAGCGGGAAAACCCATGCCAATGGCAGGAAGAGAACCGAGAACAAACATGTAACACCATGCATTCCAAATATAGCAAGTAAACCACACATGCAAATCTATACCTGCAAAGAATCTTGTTGTAGTTGCTTGATCCTGCTATTCCTTTCTTGATGTTTTCTTCCTCTCTGCATCCTTTGTATTTCTTGACCCAAAGCTCCAAGTATGCCACACTCCTCCAAGAGTGCTCCAAGGAAACTCTAAGTGTCCAATAATATGAGAGAGAGATCCAAAACTGAACTGACAAAAGGTTACACCGACAAAAGGTACCAACTGATCCTCAAAAGCCTTTTTATTAATGAGGCCTCTATTTTCTTCATTTTCAATTATTTTCCTTCATTTTCCTTCTCACATGCAACCTGTGACCTTTCACCTTCCTTTTCTCCTAATTTCCATTATTTTCATAAATAGATGTGCCAAAAATTCCATTTTTCCTTCCTAAAGCCTTTTCCATTGCCTTTGCCAATTTTCTTAGCCATAATAAACCAATGAACACCCACACTAGGATGTTTTGCTCAACATTCAACTTGGAATAAGTGTCCCATTATCTGTGGTTATTATTTTTCCTTTCTTAACTTTTATTACATGGAATTTTCACCTGGGCTATTATAGAACCCTCCCCCTTGGGGGACACCATCCTCGGTGTTCAACCACACCTATACCTCAGCAAAACCGCTAAAAATCAAACTTATTTCCCATGGCCCTTTATAACATAGCTTGATGCGGTATTTACAATGATCACCTTGCCAAGAAGCAAACCAACATGACAACATAACAACATGAAAATTATAATGATATGACACCCATATCGTGTATTGGAGCTTTATAACGTAGCTCATGGAAATATTTACATCCACATACATATGTACATATATCAAAACATCACCCAAACATATGCCAAAACATATACCAAACATCATACCAACACTGCTTTGCCTCAACCGGCAAATAATGAAGGATACATAGCCTGCATATGATCTGTCATCTCCCATGTAGCTTCATTGGGCCCAAGTTGATCCTACTACACTTTAACCTTCTCAATTACTCAGTTTCGGAGCATGAGCACCTTTCTCTGCAATATACATTGAGGTTCCAGCTGAAATTCTCCATCTGGCTCCACCAGCAATTCAGACCAGTCAATCACATGATCGGCATCTTTAACATACTTCTTAAGCAATGACACATGGAAATCGTCATGGAATTTTATTGTCAGAGGAAGTGCAAGTCGATAGGCTACTAGCCCAATCCTCTCAAGAATCTTGAAAGGTCCACAAAATTGAGGTGCCAGCTTGCTACATGATTCAATACGCAAGGAGCTCTACTTTGGTTTGAAGTGTAAGTACACTTGTTCCCCAACCCGAAACTCCTTAAACAACCTGTTCTGATCTGCATAACTTTTATGCCTATCCTGTGCTGCTTTTAGATTCTTCTTGATTACCTGCATTTCTTATTCCATTTCCGCCAACATGTCTGGTCCAATCAAGGCCCTATTAACTGAATCACTCCAACTGATGGGAGTATTGCAACTCCATACATATAATGCCTCAAATAGACTCATCTTCAAATATTCTTGATACCCATTGTTGTAAGCAAACTCTAACAGTGGAAGATAATCTTCCCACTTTTGTTGTTGATGCATCATGTACATTCTCAACATGTCCTTCAATATCTTGTTTACCCTCTCTATTTGTCCATTTGTCTACGGATGATAAGCTGTACTGAAGGCCAACTATGTGCTCGAACCTGCAAACAACTCCTTCCAAAACTTAGAAGTGAACTTTTCATCCCTATCTGACACAATCTTCTCTGGAACACCATGCAATATGACCACATCTCTTATGAACACCTGTGCCACATCACTAGTTGAATACGTAGTCTTCACTGGAATGAAGTGGGCAACCTTTGTCAACCTATCGACAACAACAATGAGGGAATCATGTTGTCTAGATGTCTTGGGAAAACCTATGATGAAATCTATGGAAATGACCTCCCATTTCCACTTTGGAATCACAATCAGTTGTAGAAGTCCACCTGAATGCTTACACGCTGGATTTACTTGTTGAAAATCCAAACATATAGCCATAAACTCTGCCACGTCCTTCTTCAGATTCAATCAACAATAAAACTTCTTAGCTACAATCAATGTCTTCTGATAGCCATCTGACCTACATATGGTTTTGCATGAAACTCCCTCAAGGTCACCTTCTTGAGCTCACTATTGTCTGGCACATATATCTTGTCTCTAAACCTGACTAATCCATTTGTTGTAAGACAATAGTCCACATCCTATGCACCTACACCTGTGCACTAACTGTACATGTACTCTATTGTAACCTATGCATAAGCTCTCTATATGTGCCATCTCGCTAACCTACCTGTAAGATTAGATCTATCTCATAGGAACTCATAACTGCTATATGATTCACTTGTACCCCCCTGCTAAGAGCATCTTCAACCCTGATCTCTTTTCCCTTGATGTACCTGATCTCGGATCAAACTCACTAATCATGGCCAACCATCTAGCTTGCCTCACATTCAGATTCAATTGGTTAAACAACTATCTCAATCCATTTTGATAACTCATCATGATCCAGGTGGATGTTGGTGGCCACCCACCTATCCCATTTGGACCCCCACAATTGTCTCTTTCAGCTTTTTTCAGTTTCCGAAATTGTAGCACAATTTACTATTTTTAGCAGTTTTTTCGGGTCCTGAACTTCCGAAGCCGTTTTGAGGCCCTAAACGACGTTTTTTGGGAAATCTAGGGCAACATGGGTCCATGGACCCATGTTACCCTTCCCAAAGTGGTAGTTCTCGGATAGATCTTTCTAACGAGCTATCATACGCGTCAAACGGAGATCGTATGCCAAAGTTACGACCTTGGGAAATTGATGTAGCAATTTACCCAAAACGGGGCCCACAATTTGGCGTTTCATCTTCTAGGGTTAGGTTTTGGAATGTGAAGGGTTTTCCATTGTT
>APFE031345259.1:0-54212 GCA_000404065.3 Pinus taeda | reverse complement strand
AAGTCTCAGACAATTGTGAGGGAGCCACAATTGGTGAAGCAACTTCAGGAGGTTGTGGTGCAGCCACAACTAGAGAAGTCGGGAGGAGACCGAGTGGAGACATTCACTCATGCAGAGACCTCCAGTAGGGGGAAATTTTGATCCAAGTGGGCAGAGGGATCACATGCATCCATACCTCCAGGTCATAGGTGGGGCAATGTGGAGTGACAGTCCCAAGAAGGCTAGAATAGGGGCAGGATCATTGAGGTACCCAACCTCTTTGATTAGACCTTGCTACGGGAGACCAGATGAGGAGTAGCAGGACTAGCTGAGTGGGTAGAGATAGATGCAGATGGAGTGGCAGAGAGAGCTACAATGTAGGAATCCCAAGACAATACAGAGCTAGCAGGTTGTAACAATGCGAGAGGCACAGGAGTGTTGCATCATTACAGGATGACATAGATATTTGTGCAACAGTGTGAGATGTATGGAGTGTTGCAGCAGCTCAGAGGTCATAGAGGGAGAACTTGTCAGCAGCAGAGGGAGCTTTAGCATCAGAGGGTGTTTGTAGCATGACTTCTACTACAAGTACTACAACTATGTAGACTCCAACATCAGTATAAGGGGGAGGAACTATTTCCATCCCCTCTGCTTCTTTATTTGGGTCTTTTGCTAGCACATCCTTAGTTAGGTCTACCTCCATTCCTTCTACGAGTGGAAATTCCCAAGCCAATGCTTTTAGTTCTGGATTCTTCCCGTTTGGAACCCATTCACCTGGCACATTTTGGTCAGATGTTGCCCTCCCACTCTAGCATGCCTTAGCAATACCTAGAATACCATGTCACTCCCTCCTTAATACACATGGAACTCACTGCACTCCCTATCACACACTCTTATTCATTCATTTCCATGCATTTTTACCTATTTCTCCATTGTGTTTCCCTAGCACTCACTAACACTCCTTAGCATGCATTGGCACACCTTGGAACTTGGTACATATTGGCATGCTTCCCTAACACTATAGCATGCCTTTTCACTGCATATCCTACCTTGTCACTCCCTCCTTAGAACACTTGGAACTCGCTAACACTCCCTATCACACACTCTTATTCATTCATTTACATGTAATTGAAGCTAGTGCTCCCTTCTATTTCCTAGCACTTCCTAACACTCCCTAGAATGTGTTAGCGCCACACTCTAACACTTGGAACATCTTGGCATACCTTAGCACTTGGCATGACTTGGCATGTCTAACATGCCTTGGAACTATCTAAAATTTGTTAATACTTCTTGGCATTTCTTATCACATGTTGGCACTCCCTAGTTGTCATGCGGTTATAAAACAACCTTACCTTTTTTGTGACTTGGGAAACAAACTAGGTTGTTGAAAAAATAATGTTGTGCCTAGACCTGACACTCCCCATCACTCCTTTGCATGCATTCACAATGTCTAGCATGTGTTAGCACACCTTTTCATTCCTTAGCATGCCCTGGAACTCCTTAGCTATCACGACCTCACAACTACCCTTATTGTTTTTGCAACATGGGAACCCAACTAAATCCTTCCTCAACTATAACAAAAACTTCACTATAACAACATCTTGACCAAGTTACAATTACTACAACTATACTATGCATTTTTCACCTAAGAACTTCCTATAACTCATCTTAGGTTACTCGTGTTGAATATCAACTCATACAACTTAATAAGCTACAAAGACAAGGCTCACATCCAACTGTGGACGTAAAACAGCTAAGCAACAAAGTTTACATCTTGACATGCCATAACACCTGGAATGCATAATAATCCCTTGGCACTATGTAGGACATGTTAGCATCCCCTGCATTTCTTGGCATGATTTCACACTCCCTAGCACATCCTAGCACTCCCTGACACTTAGCACACCTCGTACTCGCTAACACTCTTTGTCACTGATCCAAATCTTGGGGGGAGAGACCCCCAAGATCTGAAAACTTGAATTGCCAAAAGAAAAAGAGGAGAATGCCCAATAAACAAAACCACAAAGAAACTTTTTATTAAAACCGATAATAATTGTAAAGGCTACATTGTGGCGGACAATCTGTCCTTTTACAAAATGTGACTTGTTATTTATAGTACTTTTTAGTTACAATACCACAGGTCAAATCCATGGGTGAATGAATACCATGGGTGGATGTCACAATACCAAGGGTCAATTCCATGGGTGAATGAATACCATGGGTGGATGTCACAATACCATGGGAAAATACCATCGGTGAATGAATACCATGGGTGGATGTCACTTACAATACCATGGGTGGGTGCCATTTACAATACCATGGGTAAATTCCATGGGTCGTTGAAGAATATGGGTGGATGAGTACCATGGGTTGATGCCATTTTCCATTTGGATCATTCCTCCCTCCTTAAGAAGCAATGGTCCCCATTGCGTAAAGTTCCCTCCTGCGAAGCCTTTGTTGAATATGAAGAGCCACTGAAGGTAAGGGTTTTATGCGGTTAACCCATAACCATGATAAACGAAGATCTGAGGATAGAGATACCCTATAATTCTTGTGACCAACTATGATTCTGACAGTGTGCAGCCTAGCAAATTGCCATCGATAAAGTGTGGGTTTGTGGATGACCCATAACCATGACGAACGAAGATCCGAGGATAGAGATACCCTGTAACGCTTGTGACCAACTGTGATACTGACAATGTGCAGCCTAGCAAATGGACTTTGATGAAGTGTGGGTTTGTGGATGACCCATAACCATGACAAATGAAGATCCGAGAATAGAGATACGATGTAATGCTTGTGACCAACTGTGATACTAACAGTGTGCGCCCTAGCAAATGGAATTCGATGACTAGGATTTTGTGTGGTTGACCCATAACCATGATGTTGGTTGTTGATGAAGTAGCAGGTGCCTACATAGCTTGGGGTGAGAGGGCACGTCTTCAAATAACCCAAGCCAAATGCTGCTATGATGAAACTAATGAATGTGAAGAAAGTGCCTACTAAGGTGGGGTGGAAGGGCACGTCTTCGACGGAACTCACTCCGAATGCTGCTCCATAATTAAAATGGACATAACTCGACCAATATAACTCAGAATATTTATTATAACCTATTTTTGGAAGTAGAAGGATCATTTTTCATCTTCCCGTCTGTTGGAAATCCTTATCTAGACACCCTAGAATCTCTGATTCGCGCTGCAATGTTTTCTGCCATCACAAAAGTTTTGAAACAATAGTTGATTTTAAATGAGCGATATCTCCCATATCCGAACTCCGATTAGACCCATTTTTTTCTTAAATTGGGTGATGTTTCAAGAGGAACTTAGATCTACAATTTGTTTTTTGAAATTCTGCACAAAAGCTTCAAAAAATGATAGGAGAGTCACCGTCCACTAGTTTTTGTTAGAAAAAAAAAAATTCAACAACGTAGCTGATTTTAAATCAGCGATATCTCCCTCATCCAGACTTTGATTTGGAGGATTTGTTTTTTGAATTTTGGTATTTTTTCACAAGGAATCCAGATATGCTATATTTTTGGGTAAATATTGTACCATATTTCATATCTGACTGCAAACTCGCCGCCCAAAAAAAAATTCCTGCTAAAAAATTGAAAAAAGAAAAATTCTTCCTGCTTGGCCCAACAAAGTGCTCTGTGGAGGTCGCAGTGCTTGCCTGAAGTATGTTGAATATTTCTGCAAAATTTTGAAACTAAAATGTGCATGAAACCCTCATTCCCATGGAATCGTAACCTGCTCTGATACCACTGATCCGGATCCTGGGGGGAGAGACCCCCAAGATCTGAAAACTTGAATTTCCAGAAGAAAAAGAGGAGAATGCCCAATAAGAAAAACCACAAAGAAACTTTTTATTAAAACCAATAATAACTGTAAAGGCTACGTTGTGGAGGACAATCTATCATTTTACAAAATGTGACTTGTTATTTATAGTACCTTTTAGTTACAATACCACGGGTCAACTCCATGGGTGAATGAATACCATGGGTGGATGTCACAATACCACGGGTCAATTCCATGGGTGAATGAATACCATGGGTGGATGTAACAATACCATGGGCAATTACCATGGGTGAATGAATACCATGGGTGGATGTCACTTACAATACCATGGGTGGATGCCATTTACAATACCATGGGCAATTACCATGGGTGAATGAATACCATGGGTGGATGAGTACCATGGGTTGATGCCATTTTCCATTCGGGTCAGTCACACTCTTATTCATTCATTTCCATGCTTTTGAAACTAATGATCTCTTGTGTTTCCCTAGAACTTGGCATTAACACTCCCTAGCATGTGTTGGTGCCACACCCTGGCACCTAGAACTTCTTGGTATGCTTTAGTACTTGGCATGTCTTGGCATGCCAAAAATGCCTTGGAATTTTCTAGCATGTGTTAGTACTTTCTAGCATTCCCTAGAACACATTGGCACTCCTTAGCTATCATTCCCTCATAGATAGCCTTACTTTTTTTGCGACTTGGGAACCTAACCAAGTCATTGAAAAAACAATGGTGTGCCCAACCCAAATTCTCCCTTGGTCTGGAACTACTTTGTACACACATTTTCACAACCATAGGCTTACCTCCTGCAAGTCCTATTCTCAACTTATCCTAACACACTTCATCCTTGGGACACCTGGAATTGAATGACACTCCTTGGCACACACTCTTATTCATTCATTTCCAAGCATTTTTGCCTAGTTCTCCATTTTGATGCCTTAGCACTAGCTAACATACATCTTCACTCCCTCCTTAGCACACCTGGAACTTGCTAACACTTCATTTCCATGAATTTGAAATGAGTGCTCCCTTGTGTTTCCCTGGCACTTGGCCCTCACACTCCCTGGCATGCATTCATGCCACACCTTGGTACCTGACACATCCTAGCATTCGTATCATGCCTTGGGACTATTTATAATGTGTTAGTAATTCCTGGCATTCCCTGATACACCTTGGTACTACCTAGCTATCATACCCTCATAAATACCCTTACTTTTTTGTGACTTGGGAACCCAACTAGGTCATTGGAAATACAAGGTTGTGCCCAACCCAAAGTATCCCTTTGTCTGAAATAGCTTTGTCCAGCCCCTTATTGTAACCATAGTCTTTCCTCCTACAAGTCTTATTCTGACCTTCTCCTAACACACTTTATCCTTGAGACACCTGGAATTCGTTGACACCCCTTGACTCTTATTCCTTCATTCCCATGCCTTTTGACCTAGTTCTCACTTGTGATGTTCTGTCACTCCATGAAAATCCTCAACATGTGTTGACACTATCTAGCATGTGTTAGCACACCTTTTAATTCCTTGTCACACTGTGACACTCCTTAGCTATCATCCCCTGACAACTACCCTTACTTTTTTGGGACTTAGCACTACCTAGCATACCTTGCCACTCTCTCCTTAACACACCTGGAACTTGTTGAAACTCCTTGTCACACACTCTTCTTCATTCATTTCCATGCATTTTCACCTAGTGCTCCCTTGTTTTTCTCTAGAACTTCCTAACACTCCTTAGAGCGTATTAGCACACCTTGGCACTTGACACATCTTGGTATGCTACCCTAGCAACTCTGGCATGCCTTGGCACTGCCTATCATACCTTGTCACTCTCTCCTTAGCACACCTGGAACTTGCTAACACTTCACTTACATGCATTTGAAACTAGTGCTCCATTTTGTTTCCTTGGTACTTGGCCCTCACTCTCTCTAACATGTGTTTTTCCACACCATGGCACTAGGCACATCTTCGCATGCCTTAGCACTTGGCATGTCTTGGAATGCCTATCATGACTTGGAACTATTTAGCATGTGTTAGTACTTCCTAACATTCCCTGGCACACCTTGGCACTCCCTAGCTATCATTCCCTCATAGATGACCTTATTTTTTTTATGACTTAGGAACCCAACCAAGTCATTGGCAAAACAATGTTGTGCCCAACCGAGAGTATCCCTTTATTTGAAATTTCTTTGTATATCCCCTTATTGTAACCATAGGCTTGCCTCCTACAAGTCCTATTTTGACCTTCTCCTAACAAACATTATCTTTGAGACACCTAGAATTCGTTGACACTCATTGGCACACACTCTTATTCATTCATTTCCATGTATTTTGACCTTGTTCTCCCTTGTGATGTCCTAGCACTCCTTAACACTCCTCATCATGCATTGACACTTTCTAGCATGTGTTAGCATGTCTTTTCAAACACATGGTCGTCTTTTGTCGACAATTTGGGCCCTTTCTCTCAATATATCTTATCTTCTTAGGAAATATGACATAAACAATTTGTTCTAGATATTTCATAATGGAGCACTCTGCACCTATGTTCCTCTCGTTTGTGCCACATGTGATGTGAATGTTAATTGCCATTTTCTTGAATTAAACATTCTTTTTTTGTAAATGTGACCCTTGACTGTACAATGAAAACCCTCCAAAACATTTTTAAATGATGGGAGTTCTTCTTTATGCGTGAAGCTAGTGGAATGTGATTGTTAGCTCTGAGTTCCAGCGCTACTAGTTTAAAGACTAAAGGAAGAAGATGGTTTGCTTTGTTGTCTGGGAGAGGGCCCCACACGGGCCGTCACTCCACTTCCCTCCTCCCCTACACTTACATTCTATTCGGCTCACACCTCAACCTGACCCTCACTTCATAGCAAAATACTCTTCCACCTTAGACTTTAATAAATTAATCCAAAAATGTTACCTTTATGACCATAAGTGCCCTCCACGATTGTTCCAAGGACATCCCGTACCTCTGTTTCCCTCCACCGTCAATCTGATGGCCTGCGTTTCACCCGATCAATGAACATGCTCCATCGATCTCCACCATTAGATCACTCCCGCTAGATCTAACGGTTGTCGCTCATATCGTGTGGGAAACTAGCGAGAGGAATGCCCGCCTGATAAAGGCGGTTTTCCCCTCTCCTCGACTACTACGTGTCATTCACTAAGTGGAATCGGGCGGGCTCTGACACTTACCACTAATCGCCTGATGCCCGTCCGAAACTGCTCCTGCCTTAGAAAACTGCCCCCGACTGTTATTCGCCGAGCACTTCCTCCGCTCGATAGCCGTCCGATCTATCCAACCAAGATCCAACGGCTCGGACTTAACCCGCTCCCACCATGACTGCAAGCCTCACGCAATCGATCTCCTTTGTCCATTCCTTTCAATCTAGTAGACCTCGTTCATGACTGATCCCGCTTGTCTTCTGCCACCCTGCCATTACTCTATCCATCCGATGTAATTCATCCAACACCTACCTGCCTGTCCTCCGCCATCCTGCCATTACCCTGTTCTTCCTAATTAGCATATCCAGCCACCCATGCACCTCATACTCTACTTCCTATCAGTTTCCCAAGGAGGAAGGTGGTTGAATCTATCTATCGTGACAGTCAGGCTGCTGAATTGAATTAACTGAAAGTATGGCCAAAAGAGGGAGGACGCAGCATGATGCAGGCAAACAGAATTAAACAGTCATGGGGCCTCACTAGCACAATCAAGCCAGCCACCTAACAGGGTAGCGTTGTACCAGAATTAATTACCGCTTTCGTGATGGAAGGAGAATTGTGTCCTTTTATGCAATCAGGTAGTTAAAGACAGTAGAAATAGATTAAGACACCTCAAGCCCTAAAACGCTTGAGAGCATTGTAAGGAGCTATAAATAGCTTAAAGTAAGATGTAATCATGGTTCAACTTCTGGAGACTGTTAAGACTCTGCTACTCAAGCTTCTCATCTTCATTCATCAGTAACACAAGCTTCTTTTGCTATCATATGTTCAATATTCCAATTTCTCTTATATTCCAAGCTTGCACTTGAACACGCCATTTAGGTTTCTTTTGTGTCCAATGCCAGACAATTGTCATCTTATCTCTGCGTTGATGTATTAGATTTGCAAGTTTCTTTACTTTCTGTAGCTGGCCATCATATGTTTTTTTATGTATCTGCTGGTATGGTTAGTATTCTCCATTTATTCACCTAATGTACAAACGATTGAGCATTGGTGGTCTAAAGCCTTGGAGGCTGAGGGTGTTCATGCATGTCTTGAGTAATAACTGAGTCAAAGTGGTTATCTGGCTTGATCCAAACCATTATTTATTCCAATAGTTCAGAGAACAATATTGAAGATTATATGTTACCAGGAATCTCTGAGCCACAACCATAGGAGAGTTTCCTGGAGAGCTAACATAATTGGCGTCATTGCCGGGGAGAGGAGATTGAAGCTCAACTTCCCTGGTAGACAACATAGATCCAACTTTGATGATAGACAAAGTTTGGGCACTATTCTGGTTGTAATCATCTATCTAGTGACTCTACTAGAGGATGGACCTCTTGGAGACTCCACTCCATAATTCTGGCTCAATTTGGAAGGCATACTCGGAGAAATCCTCAGAAGTCACATGTTCACCCAGTACTCAACCCTGAAGAGATCATCAAAGAAATAAAGGCTTTCTAGAAGGAAGCATCAAGTTCAGGTAAACCTAAACAATATTCTATACATCTTCAAGAAAATCTTACAATAGAACAAACTCATGTTGAGAATATAGTATCTAGTACTAGCAGTGAAGGAAAAATCTCAGAGATACATAACGCTCCCAATTCTTTAGGTTCTCCTTTTGTTGTAAGCCCAAAGGCAACCTCACCTCCTATCCATCATTCCCCTTTAATCTTATCAGTCACTCCTTAGCCCTCTGTCATTCAAACTTCCAGTACCCTTCTAGCCACCACAACTATGGCAGGTCCACAAGCACCCACCAAAATGGAGAGAATTATAGTTGCTAGCTATGGACCTTTAGTACTACCCGTTCCTTTGAGTGCTATGCCAGTTGGAGAATATCATAAATACATGCCTAGGTTTACTACAACAGAAGGGGTTACAACTGAAGAACATCTAGAATAATTCTATAGCTATGTTGATAATCTAGACATTAGTGAAGATGATGTATGGATGAGAGTATTTGTCCAAAGCCTAAATGGAGAGGCTAGAAAATGGTTCAAAGAATTGACCCCGATGTCTATAGAAGATATTGAAGCATTGGCGGGATAAGAAAGATCTTCTCTACTACCATACTGAGTTTGGGAACCTAAAAAGGGAAAATGGTGAGTCACTATCTGATTTCAATAAAAGGTTTAACCGCATGCACAACAAGATACCAGCTAAAGTGAAACCCACCCCTACCTCTGTTAAACTCACCTATGCAAATTCTTTTGACTATGACTTCTGTTTACTATTGAGAGAGAGAAGATGCGCTTATTTGGTTGAGATGCAGGATGCAACCTTGGAGGTAGAATCAAACATCATAGCTGCAGAGAAAAGACATGCCTGTAGAAATTTTGAATAATTTAACACATATTCAATGGAGATTATCCTGATCATGTACTATTGCGGAAAACATACACAATACATAAGCTCCTCTACGTTGATCATCAATATAGCAGCATCAATAACAATAAAACATCAAGAGCATTCACACATTAACACAGTATGTATCCCGGGGAAAGCATCTCGCTAAAAACCCAACTATCTGTATATTAATGATTGAGTCATGTAACATTACACAGCATAATACTTCTCACAAGTATCTCCACCTCTGTTACACACAATACAGCTCAGATCTGATCTCCAAATCTCTTCCACTGCTTGCCTGCCTCCACTGCTCAATACCTGCTCAAGAACTGATGAGAATGGCTCACCAAAATCGTTTTTCACCTGCAAAATAGTTGCTCGCTCTTTGTGGACGTGAGCATAAGCTAAAATGTGGGCAAATACGTGGGCAAACTCATTGGCATACTCAATCCCTGATTTGTGCAAGATCTGGTGCACAACTATAGTCACAACTGATAGCAATCTGATTCTCTAACACCTGTCCCTGCTGAACTGAACATGCACTGACATGCAACTGAGTTAACTGATGTATTCATTAGTTGTATTATGAGTTAATAACATGTGAATTAATTAATAACTAATTCACCCAACTCATCTCTAGTCTATTTTCCAGTTAGACTAAATACAACCAGTTTAACAAAGCTAAACTGAACACAACTCCATCAACTGCACCTCCAGTCCACTAAACTCAACTCACTTGAGTTCTAACTGAAGTCATGCATGCAACAACTCAACTGACTCATAAGAAAAGCGTATTTCCTTCTGACAGCTGCATGTGCCACCTCTGTAGCTCAAACTGAAGTGCTCCAAGAGAATAAGATTAAGTTTATAGTCCAAATATTATTGTGAGATAATAATATTTGACTTTTCTATTTTTGACAGCCAGTCTAAAAATAGACTTGATCACTCACACTGTGATCACTCACACTGTGATCACTCACACTTTCATCAAAAATAGAAGTCCATCTATTTTTCCCAACTTGATCAATCATCCATAAACAACAACCTGCAATCCATAGACATGATCCATATGTCTAAAAACAGACATAGTCTAAAAATAGATTTGCGCCAAAAATAGCCTACAGGCCCACTTAGTGAAGGCGACTCTTTTCACTAAGCTCCATCATCTTGTTGCAATCTCAACACTCCAATCTCTTATGGGTCTTCGCTCCAACCTATAACACCCGATATAATATATTAACCTTGATTAATAGGAATATCGCGTCCTCTTGTCTAATCAGAATAATTGTAAAACCTACAACATATTATACCTTAGATATCCGAACCTGATACAGTTATTAAAAAGAGTTTATTACAATATCGCTTCCGCCCATCTGCTCCTTATCAGAACTTCACGATATCGAAAGTTTTGCAAAATGTCTCATTTTAAAAGTTGCAATGAGCTTATCTCTGATACCACTTGGCTCTTGTCACTTGTCACTTCCATATGGGGTTGTTGGTATAATAATTAAAAAGCTTATTTTAAATAGTTTTGAGGGAATTTTGTTTAGTTTTCAATTCGGTTTTTGTCTAAGTTAAATATTAGAACTCACTTCTCTGTTGTATTTTGAAATAGGGACAAATCCAGAGTCGACAAGGAGAAAGTAATAGTTCAATCTGGGATTTCCGAACACTCTCTACCAAGTCACAATGCAATTCTAAAATTGGAAGATTGTTGTAGAAGAAACTAAATAAGGCCCAACACGTGGGCAACAAATCAATCCTTTGGCTAAAGAACATCACTTCGTTGCAATGCTTTCCAAATTCTACTTTCCATTTCTCATGAGAATCAGCAGAGATGGTTAGCTCTGTAAATTTGTATAAATACCCTTGTATTCAATCTTTTGGGGGGGTCACTATCCAGACACATGGGGATTCTCTGTAATAATTTGATTTGGGCTTTCGCACTATTGTAGAGTGCAAAGAGTTTTATTATAGACATTGTAGAGAAGTTATGGCTCTGTTATAAATGGATTTTGCACTATTGCAAGCACTTTCATTAAGGGTCAGAGCTACTCTTGGAACTGTGGTAATATAATTTTGACATGGTTTTTAATAATTCTCGTTCTTGTGTACTATTACCGGAATGAAGGATTATTGTCTCAGTTTTAAAGTTTCATTATTAGTTCTGATCTTTATTCTAAACAATACTATGTTTATTTGATATTATGCACTATTGTTGTGTCATTAACATCTTGTTGTTGAAACTTTGTTAAAGCTATCTTTGCAGGGTAGAAGAGATCGAAATCAATCTTAATTCATTGAAGTATTCCTCTGGTGACTAATAACTATTTATTATTCATTTGCAGGCTTATTTTACTTTCACTTGTATTAGTTAATGTGAACTACTTCCCTTAGTCAATACAAAATCATATGATGAATTATATCAATTCTTTTCCCCCGTTTTAGTTAACTTGCTCTTGGATTAGGAGAGGGTTATCTAGTTCTAATTCAAGATAAGTTTTACATGTTTTAGATTAGTTCTACATTTACATCTTCTTTTGCATAAAGTCCTCTCTTAAAGAGGAAAACAAATCATTTAATCCTGGTTTGATCAGCCTTTAACTCGATCAAACCTTTGTGTTGATCTATTCCTTTAACTTACATATTTAAATATCGATATAAAGGAAATGTAACATGATGTATTACAGGTGCAAATATATTAATCTTAGTTTAGGTTATATTAGTATTAGATTAGTTTTAGGTTAGGCTTAGATTTCAGGGTAGCTGGACCCATAACTAGTCGAAACCACCATCTTCAACGGAAAAGGAGTTGCTTTAAGTTCCCAACCGGGTGGTCTCCCCTAATGTTTACGGCTCACATTTTTGCCGATCAAAATTTTTGGTTCTAGGAGGGCCAACATCCACTTGGTTTCTTTAGATATCTTGTTTTTAAAGTTTTATTTGATTTCAATGGCTCCTCTCAAGAGACCACTTTAGAGTTGCTTTAATGGATTTCCACCTTATTCGAGTCCAATTCAGGTAGCTATACTCTTTTCAGAGAAGAATTTTGATGGTGAGAATAATGCCTCTGCTTATGAGAATGTTTATCAATTTATTTTAAATTTTAATAATTATGATCTTGATGAAGGTGTCATGTGCAAGATGTTTACCCTTACTTTGGTAGGAATAGCGAAACACTGGTGCAAAGCCTTACCATTTGCTTCTATACACACTTGGGACGCTTTTTTAATTATTTTCTTACGCACTTTTTAGGATTATGACTTTGAAACGGTATGTTATCAATCGGAGAATATTTGTTGTTTTGAAGGTGAATTATTATATAACTTTACGATTAGATTCAAATTAATTTGTTCTCAATTTCAACCTGATGATTTACCTACAAAATTTCAATTAATAGGATGGTTTGATAAATTAAATTCTATCCCTTGCATTCCTAACCGATATGAAACAATTCCAAGCTTTAGTGAATCATCTTCAACTTCTATTAACATGACTGAAAAATTTGATATGGAGAAACATGTTAATTATGATGAAACTGTTGCAACCATATATGATAGATTTCTCCATTAATTCATACTTCTTATAGTGTTAATGATAATTCATATTCACTTTCACGTGTTAATGAATCACAATCACATAACTTGGAACAATTAGACAATCGATTGCAAGAAGAATCAGTTGTTTTGAAATCAGAAAGTCAATGGACAGATCAACAAGTGCAAGTACCAATTGAAGAATCAGACAAAACATACCTTGCTACAGGAATTTCTGATTTTTGTCACACTGATCAACTATAAAATTCAAGGCAGTCCAACGATAATCTTTAGGTAAGTGTAATATCCCTAACCCAGAATATTCCTCAAACCCCAGCAAAAGCTTCAACCAAATATGTGCAAATGATATAATAACCCAGAAGTGATAAAATAATAGTGGAACGACATATAATAATGTAAACTGGGAATATAAGCAGATACACAAGAAATGCAGCGATAAATGCTAAACCATTTTATTATACTGAGCAATAAATGAGTATAAGAGGTGATTAGATAGATGGCACCTCGACTTTCACAAGGCAAGTGAAGGAATACTCTCAGAATGACAAGAATGGCCTCTCTGCGTGGACGCTGCTATTGTATTGTTGCTGCTGCTAGAAAACAAATGATGATTTGGGGTTGCTCCCCTCCTCGCAAAAAGCTGAAACTTTTGATTCGAGCTCTACTCAAGAAACCCAGAACAACCTAGAAAGCTTTCCTGGAATGGCCTCACACTGATCTGCGTCCCAGCTGCTAGAAAATTGTCGTGCTGCTACTGCTGGAAATCGAATGAGGATTTGGGGCTACTCCCCTCCTCATAAAAGGCTGAAACTCTAGAATCAAACTCTACTCAAGAAACCCAGAAAAACTCAGAAAGCTTTTCTGAAATGGCCGACCCCCAAAAATCACCTCCTTGGGGTTCTGCGCAGTTCCTCAAAGACGCTGATGAAACTGCTGCTGAAATGTTGATGAATCTACTGCTGAAATGTTGATAAAACTACTGCTGGAATGCCAATGGAAATACCTTGCCCGAGCAGGCACTCGAAATCCCCTGGGGCTAAGGGTGAGATCTCCGAACGGAGACACTCAATGCACTAAACAGTGATGCACCCTAGCTAAACAGCCAGCGTGCTCTAGGTCGAAATGAATATCACAAATTCCCATAACCAAAATGATCAAAATGAGGGGGCTCCTCTCTCCTTTATAACATTTGCCTCTCTTAATCCCAACGCTCACCTCCTCCTGTTCGATTCCTCTCTTGGCACATGTTTCTTCCTTCCTGCGCAGTCCCTCCATGTGTCTGCGTGGGCTCCATTTCTGCTTCCCCCTTTGGCCCCCTTGGCTCTCCTCTAAGTCACAACGTTGTGCTACTAGGAAGTGACTTTTTATTCTAAAATTGAGTTATGTCCCCTGTCCTCACCTTTTTTTTTTTTTTTTTTACAAATAACCATAGAAGGAAAAAATTGAACAAAATCTAATATTCCAATTAGCTATGGCAATTTAGGAATATTACAGTCTCCCCCGGAAAAATGTTGCTTGCACTCAAGCAACTGAAGTGATGGATGCTGTAAGATCTTCTCACTCTCCCAAGTGGCATCCTCATCTGGCAAATTCTTCCACCTCACCAAGAATTCCCGGACCGTCCTGCTCCACAGCTGCCTCTCCTTGGTATCAATGATAGCCTCCGGCTGCAATACCAAATGCCCCTCATCATCCATGGGTGGTAGCTCATCTGTCACTGTCAAGCGCTGCCCCAATGCCTTCTTTAGGCATGATACATGAAAAATGTTATGAATCTTGTTGCCTTGGGGCAGATCCAACTCATATGCAACCTGTCCAATCTTGCGTATCACCCTGTATGTCCCATAAAAGCGGGGCTTAAGCTTCTCAGTGCCCTTCTGCTTTAGTGACGACTGTCGGTATGGCTGTAACCATAGGTAGACCATGTCCCCTACCTCAAATTGTCTCTCCACCCGACCCCTGTCGGCATACAACTTCTGCTGGTTCTGTGTTGTAGCCATGTTATCCTTGAGAGCTCGAAGAATATCCTGACTCTCTTGGATCCATATCTTCGCTCTAGGAGCCCTGCTATCACCAAACATCACGTCAACAAAAGATAAAGGATGATACCCATATAAGGCATAGAATGGTGACATCTCAATGGACATGTGATGTGAAGTATTATAGCAATACTCCCCGAGATGCAGCCATTTCAGCCATGCTCGTTGTTGCCCATTGACATAGTTATGCAAGTAGCCCTCTAGCCACTTGTTAACTATCTCTGTTTGCCCATCCGTATGTGGGTGATAACTGGTACTCGATGTCAACTTCGTCCCCACCAACCAGAAAAGCTCATGCCAAAACCTGCCCATGAAACGGCTATCCCTGTCACTCACGATGGTCTTAGGAAGACCATGTAGCCTGAAGATCTCTTTGAAGAACAACTCGGACACCTGTGCTGTTGTATAGTGTGCGGATATGGTAAAAAAATGTGCGTACTTTGTCAGTCAATCAATGACGACAAAGATACAATTCTTGCCCTGTACCATGGGCAACCCTGTGATGAAGTCCATCGAAATACTCTCCCATTTCCCCTCCAGAATGGGAAGAAGCTGCAATAAACCCGCGGGATGGCTCATCTCTCCCTTGTTCCTCTGGCAAATATCGCACTCCCAGATGTGCTGAAGTACGTCCTCCTTGAGGCCCGTCCATGAGAACCTCTCTCTAATGGCCCTGTAGGGTTTGGTAAACCGCTGATGTCCTGCCAAAGGTGAATCATGTGATGCCTGGAGTATCTTCTTCTTGAGCTAAGACCCCTCAGGCAAGAAGATCTGGTCCCTGTAATAGATGATCTCATCGACCACCCTGTACTTGTCATCCGCCACTTGCCCATCCAGAACCTCACATGCAAACCTGTCCTTGGAGTACTCTACTAAAAGTCGAGCCCTCCAACCCGTGTTCAAGCTCATAAGAGACAACGTGGCTGGTCTACGTGAAAGGGCATCTGCTACCACGTTGTTCTTACCCTTGAAATACTCAATGTCAAAGTCATATGCTTGGATCTTACTGATCCACTTCTGCTGCCTTTCCTGTAGCTGCTTCTGCTCCAAAAAGAACTTGAGGTTGTTGTGATCAGTCCTCACCCTGTAGTCGATGCACATCCTCAATGTACCGTCCTTCTTCTTCACCAACACAACAGAAGAAGCAAAAGGACTCGTGCTCGATCGAATGTGCCCAAGAGCCAGCAACTCCTGAATAGCCTGCTCAATCTCATCTCGATAGGCCTTGGGGTGTCTATAGGGGGTGGTGATCACAACCTTGATGCCCTACTCAAGCTCGATAGTGTGCTCAAACCTCCGGTCCGGTGGCTTTCCTGGTGGAATCTCCCCAAACACTATGGCATACCGGTCAAGGATGGACTGTATCTCTTGATGTACTGTCCGACTTGTAGTCCGTGCCTCTGATGCACGCGGCTCTATTGCCCACTCTATGTCTCCCTTTCGGAACACCGCCTCTATCCAATAAGCCGAAACAGTCTGAGGCGGATATGTGTGCTGTCCCCATATCTTCTCATGCCTCCTTGTCTTCTCATCATCCCACTCCATCTCTAGGGTTTCCCAATCTGTCGTGACCTTCCATAGAGTGATAAGCCACTGAACACCCAGTATCATGTTGGTGTCCGGAACTTCGTCCACAAAAAAGTGGTCAGTCAATGTGTAGGTGCCCATGATCACTGAAAGCTCTAGAACATAACGAGCACACATCATGGTTTGATCTCCTGGCAGCAAGACTGAAAACCCATCGAAGCTCTCTGTCTGTATACCTTTCCGATCAACCATGTGTGCATCAATGAAGTTGTGGGTGGCCTCACTGTCAACCAAAACTGATACGCACTGGCCATGTACTATCCCTCGTACGTGTAGCGTCAGATACTTGGGAACTCCTCGCAACGTTGCAAGGGCCCCTCCGGTGGGTGCAAAAGATGCACCACCTGCTGGTGGTGGTGGAGGTGGCAAAGGTCCCTGTATGGCAGGGCTATCTCTTGCCTCCACATCCTCCTCATCATCCTCTTCTCCACTGCTCTCAGAGAAGACCTCAATAAAATGTGTGTTGCCAGCAGCACATTTATGTCTTGGTGCCCATGGCTCCTGACAGGTGAAGCACAACCGCTTCTTCTTCAGCTCCCTCCTGGCATCATCATCAAGTTGTACTAGTCCTGGATTCCCCTTTGGAGGAGGAATCCTCACATCCTTCCCCTTAGACTGAAAAGTCCGTCTTTGGGGGTAAGGTGTTCGGGTCCTGGGTAAGACATCCTGTAAGTCCCGAGTCTTGCTGGTAGCGTCCTTGAGTGTGGTTGGTTTAGTGGATCGGACTAAACCCCAAAGTGGCTCTACTAATCCCTCAAAATACATATAGGCCCTCCGTGCCATGGATAGGTTTGGCACCATCACGGAGACCCTCAAGAAATCTGCAATGTAGGACTTTGGGCTCCCTGTCTGCTTGAGCCTCGTCAGCTCAACAAAATGCTGCTCTGGATCCCTCCGATCAAATCACTCCATCGGTCTCCTGGTAAACTCGACATATGTCGTCACTGTGGAGTGCCCCAGTGTAACCATCCCATGAAACCACCAATCTTGGGCCTCGCTATCCAAATGCAATGTTGCCACCTTGATGGCCTCTGCCTCTGACATCTGGTTAAGCTGGAAATAAATGTCCAGCTTCTCCACTCAAGACTTTGCCGAACTGTTTAATGAGCCATCAAACATAGTTAAGTGGAATCTGCTCACTGCACGGTGGGTGTCGCCATCATGGTAATGCCGGTACCCTCTGTGATGATCGCGGGTTTGCTATCCCGCTAGAGCTGAACAAAATATTTGAATGAGAGGGCTTCCCTGAATTCCTGCCCATAGGCCTGGTACTCTATAAAATAATCACCCATATGTCTAGGCTTTGCCTCCTGCTGGGCTGCGGCCCCCATGTCTACTCCTAAGAAGGTGGGCATGGTAAAGCGTGTAGAGGCATGTGAGGCCCCCTGCTGCGCAGTATCACGCTGCTCTAGCAAGTGATGGGATGCACCTGATCCCTCACCGATCTGAAAAAATTAAGGGCTCTCTCGCTCTCTGGCCTCTATCGCCGTGAATCTCTACCCCATCACCTCAATCTTCCTCGACATATCCTGTACTGATTTGAGGAGCATATCCACAAATATCTTCCCGTCCTCGTCCGCCATCTATTTTGCGTCCACTACTGGCTCCATCTGTCCTGCGTCCACCACATGCTCCTCCTATTCTGTGTCCACCACCGGAACACAGTCTCCCTCTCTGTAGGTATTCTCCAACCTACGCTCAGTGTATCTATACCTCTGACCTTTGTAACAGATATAAGGTTTTTCCCCCGGTGTCATAGATTGCTAGCTCCACAGGCTAAGCCAGATCTATGCTCTGATACCATTGTAATATCCCTAACCCAGAATATTCCTCAAACCCTAAAAAAAACTCCAACCAAATATGTGCAAATGATATAATAACCCAGAAGTGATAAAATAACAGTGGAACAACATATAATAATGTAAACCAGGAATATAAGCAGATACACAAGAAATGCAGCGAGAAATGCTAAGCCATTTTATTACACTGAGCAATAAATGAGTACAAGAGGTGATTAGACAGATGGCACCTCGACTTGCACAAGGCAAGTGAAGGAATACTCTCAGAATGACAAGAATGGCCTCTCTGCGTGGATGCTGCTACTGTACTACTGCTGTTGCCAGAAAACAAATGATGATTTGGGGCTGCTCCCCTCCTCAGAAAAACTGAAACTCTGAATTCGGGCTCTACTCAAGAAACCCAGAAAGCTTTCCTGGAATGGCCTCACACTGATCTGCGTCCCAACTACTGGAAAACTGTCGTGCTATTGCTGCTACTAGAAATCGAATGAGGATTTGGGGCTGCTCCCCTCCTAAGAAAAGGCTAAAACTCTGGAATCAGACTCTACTCAAGAAACCCAGAAAAACCCAGTAAGCTTTTTTGAAATGGCCGAACCCAAAAATCACCCCCTTGGGGTTCTGCGTAGTTCCTCAAAGACGCTGATGAAATTGCTGCTAAAATGCCGATGAAACTGCTGCTGAAATGCTGATGAAACTACTGCTGGAATGCCAATGGAAATACCTTTCCCGAGCAGGCACTCAAAATCCCCAGGGGCTAAGGGTGAGATCTCCGAACGGAGACACTCAGTGCACTAAACAATGCTGCAGACTAGCTAAACAACCAGCGTGCTCTAAATCGAAATGACTATCACAAATGCTCATAACCAGAATGATCAAAATGAGGGGGCTCCTCTCTCCTTTATAGCCTTTGCCTCTCTCAATCCCAAGGCTCACCTCCTCCTATGTGATTCCTCTCTTGCCACATGTTTCTTCCCTCCTGCGCAGTCCCTCCATGTGTCTACATGGGCTCCATTTATGCTTCCCCCTTTGTCCCCCTTGGCTCCCCTCTAAGTCACAATGTTGTGCTACTAGGAAGTGACTTTTTATTCTAAAAGTGAGTTATGTCCCCCATCCTCACTTTTTTATTTATTTATAAATAACTATAGAAGGCAAAATTTGAACAATATCTAATATGCCAATTAGCCATGGCTATTTAGGAATATTACAGTAAGGATGATCAAACAAACAAATAATAAATCTGAGGTCTGTATTAAAGAGAATGCAGAAGATTATGCAAATAGAGAAATATTCAGGTTTATTGTTTCGAACTCTCATTTCTGTCTTTATCTTGATATTTTTGTTGATAGCAATTCATTTCATAATTATATTAGTAATATTTCATAAATCAAATAACTTGTTACACATGAATTTCCATTCAATTATTGCCAGGATAAATAAATATTCAATGATCATTCTTTCAATATGGAAAAAAATGTGCCCAACTCTTCTTCTTGTTTTGATGTGTCTCATGGGAACGATAATTTTTTTAAGGAAATTTGTGAAGTCATTTATGACAAATACCCTGACAATTAGGATCTTGATTCATCTCATTCTTCATTAAATCCTCATAATCCAAGTAAAACCTCATTTGAAAATGGAAAAAGCTCTAGTTCAAAAATTATCCCAATAATTTCTCATTTTCAATTTTCTAATCATTTTAATGATTTCATTGCTTAAGATTCCATCCCGATTTATGACTCTTATGATGATCAAATTACCTTTTATATTCTTGACCTATTATCTCATGCACAAGATGATGTCGATAATCATTCCATTTTCATTATTTTGTCTAAGTCTTGTAGAAAAGAAATCTTTTCAAACCTGTCCCAATTGTGGTGTAACAATAATTGTAATATTTCTGTAAATAGTGATTTGATTATGTTTCAATCCTTTTGGCTTGATTTAAATTCATTTCCATCTTTTATTTTTCAACCCTTTGATATTATATGTTGGTATGTTAAAAAACTCAACATAAACCACCATCTTCAATGGAAAAGGAGTTGCTTTATGTTCTCGACCGGGTGGTCTCCCTTAATGTTGATGGGAGACATTTTTGGGGCTAGGAGGGCCAACATCCACTTGGTTTCTTTATCTTGTTTTTAAAATTTTATTTGATTTCAGTGGCTCCTCTCAAGAGACCACTTTGGAGTTGCTTTAATGGATTTCCACATGATTCGACTCCAATTCGGGTAGCTATACTCTTTTCAAAGAAGAAGTTTAATGGTGAGAATAATTCCTCTGCTTATGAGAATGTTTATCGATTTATTTTAAATTGTAACCATTATGATCTTGATGAAGGTGTCATCTGCAAGATGTTTACCCTTACTTTGGTAGGAATAGTGAAAGACTGGTGCAAAGCCTTACCATTTGCTTCCATACACGCTTGGGATGTTTTTGTAATTATTTTCTTACACACTTTTTAGGATCATGACTTTGAAACAATATGTTATCAATTAGAGAATAATCACCGTTTTGAAGGTGAATCATTATATAGCTTTATTATTAGATTCAAATTAATTTATTCTCAATTTCAACCTGATGATCTGCCTCCAGAATTTCAATTAATAGGATGTTTTGATAAATTAACTTCTTTCCCTTGCATTCCTAACCCATATAAAACAATTCCAAGCTTTAGTGAATCATCTTCAACTTCCATTAACACGACTGAAAAATCTGATATGGAGAAACATGTTAATTATGATGAAATTGCCACAACTATATATGATAGATTTATCCATTTAATTCATACTCCTTATTGTGTTAATGATAATTCAGATTCATTTTCATGTGTTAATTAAACACAATCACCTAACTTGGAATAATTAGACAACCGATTGCAAGAAGAATCAGTTGTCTTGAAATCAGAAAGTCAACAGTCAGATCAACAAGTGCAAGTACCAATTGAAGAATTAGACAAAACATACCTTGCTACATAAATTTATGATTTTTGTCACATTGATCAAATGTAAAATTCAAGGTAGTCCAACGATAATCTTCAGGTAAGCATGATCAGACAAACAAATGATAAATCTAAGGTCTGTAATAAAGAGAACTCAGAAGATTATGCAAATAGAGAAATATTTAGGTTTATTGTTTCAAAATCACATTTCTGTCTTTATCCCGATATTTTTGTTGATAGCAATTCATTCCTAATTATATTAATAATATCTCAGAAATCAAATAACTTGTTACACATGAATTTCCATTCAATTATTGTCAAGATAAAGAAATATTCTATGATCATTGTTTCAATTTGGAAAAAATTGTGCCCAACTCTTCTTCTTGTTTTGATGTGTCTCATGGGAAGTCATTTATGATGAATACCCTGACAATGAGGATCTTGATTCATCTCATTCTTCATTAAATCCTCATAATCCAAGAAACCTCATTTGAAATTGGAGAAAACTCTAGTTCAAAAATTATCCCAATAGTTTCTCATTTTCAATTTTCTAATCATTTTAATGATTTCATTTCTTAAGATTCCATCTCGATTTATGACTCTTATGATGATCGAACTACCTTTCATATTCCTGATCTATTGTCTCATGCACAAGATGATGTCGATAATCATTCCAATTTAATTATTTTGGCTAAGTCTTGTTAAAAAAAAAAAATCTTTTCAAACCTGTCCCAATTGTGGTGTAACAATAATTGTAATATTTCTGTAAATAGTGATTTGATTATGTTTCAATCCTTTTGGCTTGATTTATATTCATTTCCATGTTTTATTTTTCAACCCTTTGATATTATATGCTAGTGTGTTAAACAACTCAGCATTGCACACACATGAGATACATTAACCTAAAAGGATAAAGTTGAAATTCAAAGTTTTATTTATGAACATCAAGAGTCATTACTCTTCCAATTTTGTCTGATGTTCAACTCATATCAATTTTCTTCTCTTCTCAAAGGCATTACCAACAAAAATTTGTACTCGAGTGTGTACCTTTACAACATGACCAACCATCTAACACAATTGATGATCTTTCATCATATGTACATAAAACTGACAATTTGATGGAGGTCATTGCATTTAATATAATATTTTCACAATCTAACTTGTTATCCTTTTCTTTAGATCACTTCTAATCTCTAACTAATATTCATCCATATTTTTATGATCCCATTGAGATCTGGTTCGAAGAAGATCTACGAGAGAAGGTGAATGTAAATAAATTAATTCTTGTACATACATTAACAATAGTTGTACATAATGTTTTTAGTTTTATTTCTGTTGATTTAAGTAGATTTATACATTTGTACTAATGTTTGTTGTATATATTCATGTAGAAAATAAGATGCTTGAATGTCTTCATTGGAAGTACGATTTCACTTAGTCTTAGTCTACTTTTTAGATTAGGATTAGGTATATTTTAGTAGTAGTTTTAAATTGAATAAGAAGATGGTTTTAAACTTTGGTTAACACATTGGAGAAAATGAAGATTCATCAGGTAAAATTATAATCAAATTCTTCCAAGTACACATTTATATGTTCATCCTCATCTGGATTGTAGAGTTATTTTATCTTTTAAATATTTTTCCTTTCTTATATTTTGATGTTCTTCTTATAGGTTCCCATGGATTTGATTTGTAGATTCAACTTTGTTGGCAACAAACATTTCAGAAGAACAATCATCATATGTCATTATGGAGTTTTCTCTTTTGTTAATTTTGCATACATTTTTAAATCAATTTTTAGTCTTATTTTTTAAATTGACTCTTTTAAGACTCACATACTATCTTTAAGCAAGTTTAGGAATAGTAAGAAAACCCATGACAAAGCATACAACAATAACTCTAAATTGATAACTACGCTTTGAAACGAAAGAGCTTTATTAACAAGTCATCCTACAAGATAAAATCAACATAATCTCATTTTTATGTTAATCTTCTATTTATCTTGTAAGATGTATCTCAAGGTTCATTCTCTTGATTATTGTCTTTCTGATTTGATAAGCATTTTAAGTTTAGTTGATTTGTCTTTTCATTTCATTTCATAATAAAATGAAGTAATGTTTTCACTTTAAGCTTGGCATAATCATTGGGCGAGTCATTTTTATGCTCTAATTTTATATTAACAAAACCTAATATCTAAGGATCACTTCAATGAAAATTATTTTGTTTATTTTCAATTTTATCTTTGCTAATCAGTAGAGTCCCTGGTTCTTTGAGTTTAAATCTCTATGTTATTTGTTAACAAACTATCTTTTAACCCCTATCTTTAAAGAAAGTAAAACACTTTTAACAACAATTACTTAAGGTCATGAGTTCTTTTGGTGAACAAGTTTAGTCAAGTGAATAGTAGATAGTTTAAAGCTTTTTACGCCATCCCTTGCTCTTAAGGAGCAACATGCCACCCCATCTATTAAGTAATCTCTATGAGATTAACTATAGCCATAGTTAAACATAAAAACAAAAATGGTTGATTGAAGGATAAAAGGTCTCATCATGAGCTGACTTGCCATGATCATAAGTTATACCATTGTGACATTACCATTATTGGTTACCAAGCCAAGGTAATGGCTTTCGACCGCAAGGTTGAAGAACAAGAGGTCTCATCACAAGTCGGCTTGTTCACCATGTTAGATCTCATGAATTGCATTGTCATTAACTGGTTACCAACCCGGGACAATGATCTTCAGTTGACATTCAAATAAGCTTAAGATGATCTTTTGTAACTATGCATTTATTCCTAATAGATGGGACACTGGAACTTAAAAGGTTTAAAAGGCATCTGTGTTGAGGTTTAGACGCTTGCTGGCAAAAATGGCCATGCCTATGGTATGGAAGTTGAATTAATACTATGTTTCCTTGATTAGCTTGTTTACTCGAAAACTGATGTCCAACTAAGTTGACTGTTGTACATATAAATTTACTGAAACGTTGAATTCATGGGGTAAATTTTTATAAGTTCATGAATGATAATGGTATATCTATTTATGTGACAACATATAATAGGGAAAAAATGATTAAGATATTTGAATTTGAGCATTTCAATGATCTAATTATAATTCCTTCATTTTTAAACTAGGTTATGTATCTTTATGATAAAGATAATTGCTTCTCCCCGGTGTGTCGTCATTGTTGTTGTGAAAACACAACACCCCCATTTTATTCTATCATAATAGACATGGGGACCATTCTTTGCATTACATGTAGGCTTTGAGTGTGATTACATCATTTCGACTCTAATTTTCTTTTTATTTACATTTGTTTTATTTTTGTAGTTTACCTAAGTTTGATTAAGTTTGTTTGTTAATAGAATTTGTAAATAATTTTTGTTTTAAACATCTTAATTATTTAGATTAATGAATAAAATAACCCCCAAGACCAAGAAGTGTGCGTAGGATTTAAGCCTTAATCATTAAACAATTGGTTATTATCAGAGATATTGGAGCTTTGACATCAAAGGAACCCTTTTAGAATTCCCTGATGTTAAAACTTTGACTCATAATAATGTGGAAAACCCTTTTTATAAGAGTTTGGAGTATTAAATCAAACATATCACACAACTAAAGTCCGACCATTATATAAAGGCTCTGTAATTTATAAGTACTATCGGAGGACCCACATACCACGTAACCCACCTCTGCTCCCTTATATCAAAGCATCTCGATCGAAATTTTGTTATGCGTCACCACTCAAAACCGTCGATCTCAGAATTATTATATCATATTTCCCCGATCTCTAATTTCCACTTTCTTTGATATGCCAATTTATCACTTTGCCAATCTCTGAACTCCGATATACCAATTTCCCTAATTTTTTATTTCTGATATCATATAATCATTAACCTCAGATCTCCAATGGGTATTCGCTCCAACCTCTAACACCCGATATAGTATATTAATGTTGATTAATAGGAGTATTGCATCCACCTGTCTAATCAGAATAATTGTAAAACCTCCGACATACTATACCTCCGATAACTAAACCTGATACAGTGATTGAAAAGAGTTTATTTTACTTTCACTTGTATTAGTTAATGTGAACTACTTCCTTTATTTAATACATAATCATATGATGAATTATATTAGTTCTTTCCCCTTGTTTTAGTTAACTTGCTCTTGGATTAGGAGAGGGCTACCCAATTCTAATTCGAGATAGGTTTTACATGTCTTAGATTTTTTCTTCATTTACATCTTATTTTGCATCAATTCCTCTCTTAAAGAGGGAAACAAATCATTTAATTGTGATTTGTTCAGCCTTTAATTCGATCAAACCTTTGTGTTGATCTATTCCTTTAACTTAGATCTTTAAAGATTTATATAAAGGAAATGTAACATGATGTATTATAGGCGTAAATAGATTAACTCTTAGTTTAGGTTATATTAGTGTTATATTAGTTTTAGGTTAGTCTTATGTGACAGGGTAACTAGACCCATAACTAGTTGGAACCACCATCTTCAACGGAAAAGGAGTTGCTTTAAGTTCTCGATCGGGTGGTCTCCCCTAATGTTGGTGGTAGATATTTTTTTTCGATCAACAAGGGAGTTGAACAAAGTGTCCATCAAGAACAAGTATCTATTACAGAGGATTGATGACTTGTTTGACTAGCAGAAGGGAGTAGTAGTGTTCTGAAAGATCGACTTGAGATCAGGATATCATCATGTATGCATCAAAGAGGAGGACATTTACAAGACAACTTTTTAGACTATGTATGGGCATTATGAGTTTTTTGTAGTTCCATTTGGTCTGACTAATTCTCCAAGTACATTTATGTGCTTAATGAATAGTGTGTTGCATCCATATTTGGATAAGTTTGTTATTGTCTTCATTCATGATATATTGGTATATTCTAAAAATGAGAAAGAGCATGCCAAACATTTAGTAGCAGTGTTGAGATTGTTGAGAGAGCATCAATTGTATGCTAATCTCAACAAGTGTGGTTTCTTTGAGACTAAGGTACACTACTTGGGACATGTTGTCTCCAAGGAGGGCATTGCAGTAGATCCATAAAAGATAAGGGCCATCAAGGACTGTGTAGCTCCTAAGAATGTGGATGAGGTGAGATATTTCATGGGGTTGGCAGGATATTATAGGAGGTTCATTAGGAAATTCTTGCATATTGCTTGTCCTATTACATCATTGCAGAGGAAAGGTTAGAAGTTTGAATGGACAAAGGAGTGTGAGGCTAGTTTTGAGCATATTAAGTAGTTGTTGACACATGAACTAGTGCTACAAATTGCAGATCTGGATAAAGAGTTTGTAGTATTCACAGATCCTTGCAAGAGAGGACTTGGTGGAGTCCTTATGCAGGATAGACAAGTGGTATTCTACGAGTCACGAAAACTAATCCAACACGAGTAGAACTACCTGACACATGATTTGGAGTTAGCAACGATCATACATGTAATGAAGATGTGGAGGCATTATCTTATTTGTAGGAGATTTGTATTGATAGTGATCATATTGGGTTGAGGTATTTGTTTGACCAGCCGAATTTGAATTCCGGGAAAGCTAGATGATTTGCCATGATCAGTGAGTTTGACTTCGGGAGCAAGTACATCAAAGGAAAAGAGTACATGGTGGCAGATGCTCTTAGCAGACAGGTACAGGTAAATCACATAGTAGCTATGAGATCCTATGTGACAAGCTTACAAGGTAGGATCCTTCAAGCAGGTCAATAGGATATCATGTATATGGATATTGTGCACAGGTTGCAACAGAGTACTGGTACAGGTACATGTGATCGTACAGGTACAGGTACATGTGGTAGTATAGGTATATGTACATGTATGGGTATGGGTAGTGGTACATGTACAGGTGCAGGTGCACATTATGTAGACTATTGTCTTACAATGGATGGATTAGTTAGATTTAGAGATAAGATATATGTGCCAGAGAACAGTGAGCTAAAGAAGGTGGTCTTGAGAGAATTGCATACGAAACCATATTTAGGTCACCTAGATTATCAAAAGACACTAACAAAAGTGAAGATATTTTATTATTGGCTTAATCTGAAGAGGGATGTCGCTGAGTATGTGGCTAGGTGTTTTGATTGTCAGTGTGTGAAAAAAGAATGTACGCATCCATGTGGACTACTACAGATGATTTCAATTCCAAAATGGAAATGGGAGGTTATTTCAATGGACTTCATCACAGGTTTGGTGACGGCAGTGAGACAACAAGATTCCATCACGGTCGTTGTGGACAGGTTGACAAAGGTTGCACATTTCATTCTAGTGAAGTCTACATTCTCAGCTAGTGATGTAGCGCAGGTATTCATCAGAGATGTGGTCATATTGCATGGTGTTCCAAAGAAGATTGCTTAAGAAGTATGCTAAATATGTTGATCATGTGATTGACTAGTTTGTATTGTAGGTGGAACCAGATGGAGAATTCCAGACATAGCCTCAGTGTATATTACAGAAAAGGTGCTCATGTTCCGGAACCGAGCAATCGAGCAAATTAAAGTGCAGTGGAAGCACTTTGGGCCCCATGAAGCTACGTGGGAGATGGCGGATTAGATGCGGGACATCTGTCCTTCATTGTTTGTCGGTTTAGGCAAAGCAATTTTGGTATGGTGTTTTGGTATATGTTTGGTGATGTTTTGGTATACGTACATATGTATATGGATGTAACTACCACCATGGGATGTTACAAAGCTCCAATAATCGGTATGGGTGTCATGTCATTATGATGTTATGCTTGTTATGTTGTCATGATGGCTTGCTTTTCAGTAGGGTGATCATTGTAAATATTGAATCGAGCCATGTTATAAAGCTCCATGGGCAGTATGTTTGTTTTTTAGTTGTTTTGCTGAGGTATAGGTGTGGTTAAACACTGAGGATGGTGTCCCCTAAGAGGGAAGGTTCTATAACAAGCCTAGTGAAAATTCCATGTAATAAAAGTTAATAAAGGAAAAAATAATAACCATGGTTGATGGGACACTTATTCCAAGCTTAATGTTGGGCAAAACATCCTAGTGTGGGTGTTCATCGGTTTAATGGCTAAGGAAATTGGCAAAGGCAATGACTAAGGATTTGGAAAGGTAACATGGAATTTTTGGCACATTTAATTATGAAAATAATGGAAATTAGGAGAAAAGGGAGGTGGAAGGTCACAGGTTGCATGTGAGAAGGAAATTGAAGGAAAATAATGGAAAATGAAGAAAATAGAGGCCTCATTTATAAAAAAGGCTTATGAGGATTAGTTGGTAACCTTTTGTCAGTTCAGTTTTGGAGCCCTATCATTATTCTCTCTCTCTCTCTCACACTCTTAAACACTTACAATTTTCTTCGAGCATTTTATGATTGGATCAAGAAAGGTGAAGAAGGCAAGAGGAAGAAAATATCAAGCAGGGAAAGGCAGGATCAAGCAGCTACAAAAATATTATTTGTAGGTATCGATTTGCATGTGTATTTTCCTTGCTAGATTTTGGATTCATGGTATTGCATGTGGTTCTTTTGTTGTTATGGCATGGGTTTTGCTAAGTGTGACAATGTTTTCAGCCTAACCATTCCATTTCCAGATAGCCACTGTGTGTTGGGGCTCTCATGTTTTAGTTGAGCTGGATTGTCAGGTGGATTCGAAGCTGAGTGAGGTGGATGTTTGAATGATATAGCACATGGCCCTAGTGACCCCTGAGCTACACTATGGGTTGCGGTAAAGCCAAGATTGTGTTGTCTCGGTGGGCCTAGGAATCCTTGCCGATGAATGACATGATATACAATAAAACCAAGAGGTGCTTTCTCTCTGTTGGGCCTAGTAATCTCGGGTTTGGGATATGCGGTAAAGCCTAGAGAGTGGGTCTTAGTTTAGGGCCTAGTGATCCAGGTTTGAATTGCAGTAAATCCTAAGAGACTAGTAGACAGGAAAATTCCTCACAATGTAAGTGGATAGGTCCGGTTTCATCCATGCTTGTTTGGCCTAGTGTTCGGGTGGAGATAATGGTAAAGCCTGTTATGACATGTTTATTGTTTTGGCCTAGTGATATAGGATGGATTACTGTAAAGCCTAGTTTTTATTGATGAGGGTGAGGTAATTTAGCCTTGATATGCCCTAGTTGGTTCTTTTGGTTTGAGTCCCACATTCATGCTTGGAATATGGCATGAGGGTGAATGATTGAAGAGTTATTTGGCTTAGTCATTCTATGGTCGGATGGAACATGGTAGTCCAATCCCGGGTTTGGATTTTGCATCAATGAAAGGTTATTTCTCTTTGCATTTCTATGAGTATTATATTGATTTATATGTGGATCATATGGATGTGATTTAATTGGTATTTATGCTGCTATTATGCTAGTTATATATGTGTTTTATGACAGTGGCTACGTATGGCTCTCATCATGTTTTTACTTGTAAATGAATGGACAATGTATATATGGCCTAATAGATGATAATGCAGCAAATGGTATGAGGGAAAAATGGTTCTTAGCAATTCTCAAATAAGTATGAGATCCTTATGCTTAATTCTATGGTTCACACTTGTAGATTACATATTTGTGTATGTTTGACGAAATTCGTGTCATGGCTAGAAGGGGTATGGTTAAGGGCTTGTTCAAATACTTGTTTTAACATCATTGTTTCCCTGTTATTTTACTATTTTGAAGATTTCATGCAATTATTGGCAGTGGCTTGGGCTCTGAGCCTGAAAAAGTGGCTTAAATCTAGGTGTTACAGATCCATTTGGACACATCAACCCCAACTTACAGGTCGATACTATTAGGGCCCATCAACCCCTAATACAGTTGTTACATGTCCTAAAGAAGTTGAACATTAGAATGCCTCACTTCCCAAGAAGTTCCATCACTGAAAACATCCAAAAGTTGCCTCTAAGAAGATCAACGCAGGTAAGCCTTCATTAGGGTGCGCTGCAATACAAACCATACATTGTCAGGGTGCTATGCAACACACTTGGTCCCTCTTTGGCCTATGCTTGGCGAATTTGAGCAAATTTCCATGAGGGTTTGAAGATTCCTTATCCATTGGAAGCCTCTAGAAGTTTCTGAATGCCACCTACTCCTTTGAGTTCGCATTTGGATGAGAAAGGGAATTAGGAAACATCAATCCCCTATCCCTTCTTCCATGGAACTGATTTCTAAATTTAGGAAGGCATTCATTATCACCATTGATGGCATAACCTCCTTCACTCACCTATAAAAAGATCACTCATCTAAGGGATCAAAGGCTGAAAAATATTTAGTTAAGGAGATGCTGGTGATATGAGATTAGAATTAAGTGCAAGTATTGTATTAGTGTTGAAGTGTCTTGCTTGTCATGAGGTGAAGAGGATGGTATTGAATTGGAAGAGTGTCGCTGGATTGAGCACATATGGGTTGTAACTCTTCCTCTTATCAATAAAGTCTTTGAAACTTTTTCCCTTATGCTTGTGTTATATGTTGACGCTTTCATATGTATATCATGTTCTCGGTTCCATGTTATTTATAAACAATAGATCATTATCATTTGCTTTGATGCGTTCTTGTTTCTGTTTATGTGCAAGTACTTCTCAAGTGATTTAAGTACGGGAAGGAGCAACGGAACCGGTCAAGGGAGATAAGGAACAAGTGAAAGCTACAAGTAGGTTCTCTGTTCTCTTATTTTATATGTTGTTTATAGGAAAGGTAGAGGTTAATTTGTCTATTATTTCTAGATCTGCTACTAAATCTAGAGGGTTAGACGTTTGTCCAAGAACGCTAAATTTTCCCAAAACACCAGGGGGCGGTTTCACATAATTGGACAACATAGTGCCTGGACGCAGACATGCCCATAGCATGAGAGCATCCAGAGCCTCCTGAATGCTGGAAGGCCCATGTTCCGAGAGTGTCCAGAGGTCAAGTGATCAAAAACTTCAGTGGGACCCAGGGGCAAGCTGCCTTAAGTGTTGGGATGGTTCTCAAGGGACCTGTAGTTGGTGTGGAAGGTATGTATCTCGTGTTTCAGTTGATTCCATTTACTTAAGGTCACATAGTCTAATCATAGTAGCCTCCCATCACATGTTTACCCCGGTTGGTCGGTTACTTGGGTAGATGTGGGAGGAGGTTGTTACACCATATAGGAACAAAACACCAACGAATCTCTGCAAGTCTCAACCCATACATGGAAGCTCCATTCAAATAAACTAGAGAGGTATGTGATATCAAAACACAACTGAGAAAATATATTTCATAGTAGCCCCAACAATATAAATAATCACTTTGATCCAAGTGCACTAAAAAAACAAATTAGTTGTGTTCACGGTGTCTGCTTAAATGAACACATAAATATCTTTGTTGAGTACTGGAAACTGCTACATGTATAACACTTTAGTCCACGTGCTTCGTTTCTGATCACTCCTAACACAGTAGATCTCTGCTACAAGAAATTGAACCAAAATTATGATTTTTCTCGAAATTTAAGCTCTCTGACACACAGATCATGACATGCCCTCGCTCTTCTTATGCCATTGCGCTAGAGGCTCTAACTACACAGACCATAAGAGCACATTATTTTCACCATTGATTTATTCCTTTCAAAACAGAGATAAACTCAAGTATACTCTCATAACACCATGAATGTTGCTTAAATCAAAGTTCAAAGAAATTCCCTTAAACACCAACAAGATTACAAGATTCTTTGTGCACCAAAAAAGTGAAATAACAGTAATGTGATTGATGCACTTCCATATACTCTATAAATTTTCAGATTAGGACTCAAATAGTCCCTTCGATTAGCCTTAATATATGCTAAGACCTATGCGAATATTTCAATCATCACAGTGAGTAGCCTTATGCGAACATGTCAATAAAAACCATTAAAAAATGTACAAGAATAAAACCATTGCTATATTCCCTTTGTTTTGCCTTAAGAAAGCGTGAGAATATGCCAAATGTTTTGATAAAAATGGGCCAAAAGTATTTTTCTACATGCCTCCTCATAAACTGATCTAGATTATTCCTCACAAACTGGTGATATAACTCTGCCTCAAAGTCGAAACCTGACCTCAGAGGAGCCCTATAAGGTGTGAACAAATGGGTCTCAGTGGGTGTAAATTAGTCCACAGAGGGGTCTGAAATTTTAGGCCTTGATGCCTTAGAAAACCTTGTTCAATTACTTCATAAACCCAACAAAAAATCCTCAGAGAGTACTTATGATCTGCCTTATATAAATGGTTTATAAGTGAGTGAAGAACCGTTATTCAAAGAAACAAAATCAAGCCCAAAACCTTCTCCATACTTTCAACCTTCTTCTTCAGATATGCTTGACTACTCATGGCCACAAAGAGTTGGAGAGAATAATTAAAGACGATGGTGCTAAATGCATGCCTTTGTGGAGGAATCAAGCTTTTATTTTGTTGGGTTCTGTTATATTCTTTCCATGACTAGCCGACCCTGTATTAGGTTGGGTGGAGCTACCTATGGTTTTAGATGCGATGGTTTTTGGTCCATGGTTTTGGACGCGATGGTTTTCGGTCCATGGTATTGGATGCTTCGACATGTATAAATATGTATTGTAACATTGAAAATAAAATAATGAAAAATCAAGTTGGTAGTACCGGTTTTGGGATCTAGGGGAAAATCTCTGTGTATATGTGTTTTATGTGTTATGCTCTTGCATTGTTTATTTTCTGTGTTTTAGAATTCGTATGCAGGGAATTTCTGTACAGGGTTAAAACCTACATTTGGTATCAGAGCTATTTTGGCTTCAAGGGGATACCTTTGTTATTGAGGGGTTTCGCTCGGGCCTGTGGTAGACCTTGTTCAGTGGGAGATTTGCGGGATCGATTCTGGTGGTGAAAGAAGATGGCAAGTAGTGGAAAGATAAAGATCGAGAAATTTAATGGTCATAGTTTTGAGTTGTGGAAACTCAATATGGAGGATCTGTTGGTGGATAAAGATCAGTGGATCACGGTAGATCCAAGTACTAAACCAACGGGAGTGCTCGATGAAGAATGGAAGAAGTTGGATCAGAAGGCAAAGAGAAAATTACGATTATGTGTCTCAGATTCAGTATTGCTGAATGTATCAGGGGAAGCTATGACTAAGGATTTGTGGGACAAGTTAGGGACTTTGTACCAGTATAAGTCTTTGTTGAATAAACTGTTCCTGCGGAAAAAGTTGTATAACCTGAGGATGAAAGATGGAGACTCAGTGATAGACCATCTGAACGCATTTAATACTATGGTAAGTCAGTTATTGTCTGTTGATATTAAAATTTCAGATGAAGATAAGTGAATTAGTTTGTTGTGTTCTCTACCAAATTCATGGGATATTCTGGTTATTGCAATAGGTAGCAATGCAACTGCCTTGTAGTTTGATGAAATAGTCTCATCCTTGCTGACAAAGGAGATGAGACGGAAAAATATGGAGAGCCAGAGTGGTGATGCCTGTTCTGTACGAGGACGGGCCCATAATAGAAACAAAAATAAGTCATCAAGTGGGAGATCTAAATCTAGAGGGAGATCTAAATCAGATATCATTTTTGGGATTCAACTGCGTTATGTAAGTCATTCACGTATGACCATTTCCATGAGAGGTAGTCGCAAGTGACTAATTTCTCCTGATTTGAATAGTTCACTTAGCACTCATTGCATCGGGTGATTCCCACAGGAGTGAAGAAGTGGGATTGAACCTAGTGAAATAAATCACATAGCGTCAATCATCACTTCCAGGGCTTGCACCTAGTAACCAAGACTTCTCGAGAGGTCACCCATCCCATCTCGCCTTTGGCTCAAGCGCGCTTAACTGTGGAGTTTTTTCCCACATTCAAGCCCACTTAGTTTGCTACCCCATTTGCAAAACCTTAGCAAGTATTGTGCCTCATGAACTATTCAAGTAGAGATCCCTTCACTCTTTTTGAATTTAAGTATAGGGGGTTTACACAGTGCATTATATTAGATATCATTTTTGTGATTCAACTGTGTTAAGTAAGTCATTCACGTATGACCATTTCCATGAGAGGTAGTCGTAAGTGACTAATTTCTCATGATTTGAATAGTTCACTTAGCACTCATTGCATCGAGTGATGCTCATAAGGGTGAAGAAGTGGGATTGAAACTGGTGAAATAAATCACATAGTGTCAATCATCACTTCTGGGGCTTGCACCCAGTAACCAGGACTTCCCGGGAGGTCACCCATCCCAGATCGCCTCTGGCTCAAACGCGCTTAACTGTGGAGTTTTTCCCCACAATCAAGCCCACTTAGCTTGCTACCGCATTTACAAAACCTTAGCAAGTATTGTGCCTCATGAAACATTCAAGTAGAGATCCCTTCACTCTTTTTGAATTTAATATAGGGCGTTAACACAATGCATTATATTAGATATCATTTTTGGGATTCAACTGTGTTAAGTAAGTCATTCACGTATGATCATTTCCATGAGATGTAGTCGTAAGTGACTAATTTCTCATGATTTGAATAGATCTAAATCTCTAGGAAAACCTGTAAAGGTGGTGTGATGGAAATGCGGAAAGGAAGGGCACTACAAAAGGGACTGTAAATTTAAAGCTCCTGACAAAGGAAAGGGATCTACTGATGCTTCTTCTGCAGAGGCGAAAACCACCTCAGATGAAGGTGGGGATGTGTACTTGGCTTCTTCAAGTACACATGTAGAGCCTGAGGCATGGTTGATTGACTCAGGTGCATCCTTTCACTTCACTCCCCATAGAGAGTGGTTCTGCGAGTATGAAAAATATGATGGTGGTGATGTCTTCTTGGGGGATGACAGGGAGGCTAGAATCATTGGTCGTGGAAAAGTAAAGTTGAAGTTGCAAGGTGGAGGGTTAGAACACTTCCGGGTGTTCTGCATATTCCTGCATTGGCCAAAAAGCTGATTTCTGTAAGCAAGCTAGATGATGCAGGTGTAAACATAGTGTTTGAGAAAGATACCTGCAAAATGGTTCAGGGAGCACTGGAATTGATGCGGGGAGTTCCGATTGGAACTTTGTACAAGATGCAAGGTAGCACTGTTATTGATGGGTGGAATAGTTCTGTGGTTCCTGAAAGTGGAGCAGAAAATCTAGTGGTCTTTGGAGAGAAGACCATGATATGGCATCAAAGTCTTGGACATATTGGAGAGAAGGGCCTTCGAATACTTCATGGTAAAGGCATGGTAGAAGGTATGACTAATAGCTATGTGGATGTTGATTTCTGTGAAAATTGTGTATATGGGAAGCAAAATCGGGTGAGTTTCCCCTCTGGTGGTAAGAGGGTGAAAAAAATACTAGAGCTTATGCATGGTGATGTGTTTGGACCTGTGATGGTTCCATCACTGGGTAAGTCTATGTATTATGTATAATTTATAGATGACTTCTTAAGGAATACATGGATATATTTCCTTAAGAAGAAATCTAAAGTCTTTGACAGGTTTAAAGAATTTAAGGCTCTGGTGGAAAACCAGATAGAGAAGAAGATAAAGGTGCTAAGGATAGATAACAGTGGAGAGTTTTGCAGTAAGGAATTTGAAGAATTATGTAAGAAGTGTGGTATAGCATGGCAAAAGACTACTCCATATACACCTGAGCAAAATGGAGTTGCGGAAAGAATGAAAAAGACAATAATGGAAAGGGCACGAAGCATGCTCAATGGTGCCCCGCTAGCACAAGAATTCTGGGCAGAGGCAGTGGAGACTGCATGTTACCTGGTCAACAGGTCACCTTCATCAGCGTTGGAGGATAAGACTCCGCAAGAGGTATGGAATGGTAAGAAACCCTATCTTTCACATCTGAGGGTATTTAGATGTGATGCATATGTACATGTTCCAAAGGAGAAAAGAACAAAATTGGATAGTAAATCTGGAAAGTGCATCTTTATTGGGTATAAGGATGGTTTAAAGGGTTATAAGCTTTGGAACCCAGTAACAAGGAAGGTTGTGTACAACCAAGATATAGTGTTCAAAGAGGTTAAAGATGTTATTAAACATGAATTCCAACCAAAGGAACCTGAGAAGATAGAGTTTGAGCTAAAGGAGGAAGAATCAGACTCTACAGCAAAAGAGGAATCAGAAGATAAAGAGCCACAAACTCCAGGTGTGAGAAGATCGGTTCGAGAAAGAAGGCAGCCAAAAAGGTATCATCCATCTGCTTTCTGTTCAAATTTTTCTTTATCTGTTACTGATGATGATCCCAGAACTGTGAAGGAAGCAGTAGATTCAGAGGATGGCAAACTCTGGAAAGAGGCCGTGGCTGATGAAATGACATCTTTGCACAAAAATGAGGCTTGGGATCTGGTGGAGTTGCCGACTGGAAGGAAACCCATTGGCACCGTGTTCAAGAAGAAGACAAATGCAGAAGCAAAGGTGGAGAAATACAAAGCTCGATTAGTAGCAAAAGGTTATTCCTAGGTGCCAAGAATTGATTTTGGTGATATTTTTTCTCCTGTTGTTAAGGTAGCTTCTATTAGATTACTTTTATCTATTGTTGTTGCTTTTGATTTTGAGGTAGAACAGATGGATGTGAAGACACCATTTCTTCATGGGGATCTAGAAGATGAGATCTACATGAAGCAACCTGAAGGTTTTGCGGTGAAGGGTAAGAAAGAACTAGTATGCAAGTTAAAGAAGTCTCTGTATGGGTTAAAACAGTCACCAAGGATGTGATATAAGAAATTTGATACATTTATATGGGGACTTGGTTTCACCAGAAGCAAAGCAGATCACTGTGTGTATTTTAATTTAATTGGTGATCGTGTTATTTATCTGGTCTTGTATGTGGATGATATGTTGTTGGTTGGAAATGACAAAGAAATTATCCAAGATTTGAAGACCTAATTGTCCTCCAAATTCGACATGAAAGATCTCGGTGTTGCAAACTATATTTTGGGCATGGAAATTAAAAGAGATCGGGCAAAGAGGAAGCTCTGGTTAAACCAAAGGAAGTATGTCGAGACAACACTGCAGAGGTTTAATATGTAGGATAGTAAACCGGTGAAGGTTCCTATTCCTGTAGGTGTAAAGTTATCTATCGAATAGTGTCCCAAGACACAAGAGGAGGAAGAGGACATGTCTCGTGTTCCATATGCAAGTGCAGTCGGTAGCCTGATGTATGCAATGGTCTGTACTAGACGAGACATTTCACATGCCGTGGGAGTATTGAGCAGGTTTATGTCAAAATAGGGAAGGAGCACTAGACATCAGTGAAGCGGGTTTTCAAGTATTTGTATGGCACTAGTGATTATGGTTTATGCTACCAAGGAAGACCAGGATTGGACATAGTGTGGATATTCATGGCTTTGTTGATGCAGACTGGGCTGGAGATCTGGATCAGAGAAGATCTACAAGTGGGTATGTGTTTAACCTATTTGGAGGTGCAGTTAGTTGGATGAGTAAGAAATAATCTGTAGTGGCACTATCAACTACAGAGGCAGAATACATGGTAGTCACTCATGTAAGCAAGGAAGCAGTTCGGTTGCAGAGATTGTGTTCAAGTATGGGGTTGGTATAGGGAGCTATAAGGATAGACTGTGACAGCCAAAGTGCAATTTTCTTGTCAAATAACCCTGCTTATCATTCAAAGACAAAGCACATTGATGTCCAGTATCACTTTGTGAGGGATATGATAAAAGACAAAAAGGTGTTGCTGGTAAAGGTGGACACTTTGAAGAATACTGTTGAGCTCTAAGAAGTTCTTTTGGTGTAGAGAAACAATGGGCATTGTAGGGCTAGATAAATGATTAAGCTCTCATGTGGAAAGAAAACAACAAGTGGGAGAATGTTGGGTTGTTTTATATTCTTTCCATGACTAGCCCACATAGTTAACCATGGGGTTAGAGGGGGGTAGAGTCCCCCCTTCGTTGCGCCTATTGTGCAATGGGGGGATCACAAGGGGGTTTGTACTCGCCCCCCTCTACGGCGTTCGGGGCAGCGCCTCAGGGAATTTTTTTTGGACCCTGTATTAGGTTGGGCGGACCTACCTATGGTTTTGGATGTGATGGTTTTCGGTCCATGGTTTTGGACGTGATGGTTTTCGGTCCACGGTATTGGATGCTGCGACATGTATAAATATGTATTGTAACATTGAAAGGAAAATAATGAAAAATCAAGATGGTAGTCCCGGTTTTGGGATCCAGTGGAAATCTCTGTGTATATGTGTTTTATGTGTTATTCTCTCGCATTGTTTATTTTCTGTGTTTTAGAATTCGTATGTAGGTAATTTCTGTACGAGGCTAAAACCTACATATTTATAGAGATGAAGGAAGGGCATCTAATGGAGCATAATTTTTCAAAAGGAGGTAAGCCAACTTGATCATATGGAGGGAAAAAATCAAATTTAAATTTTAATGAGATTGTTTTTGAGCCAAAAACCCCAACGAACATTAGGGTTGGCTTAACCTTCAAATATTAGTTAATATGCGGTTTACAAAATCCTCTTTTTCAACCAATATTGACCTCAAAAATATTTAATTAAATACTTCACTAACAATTCTTATTGGCCTAATGATTTGAACAAATATTTAGCAAATTGTTGAGTTTCTACATCATCTCATTTTGGGGATTTGACCATACTTTCGGGGGCATAAACTTTTACGAAGCATATCTCCTCAACCATGAGGAGTTATGGGGCATGCCACCAACCATTGGAATCAACAAGATGAGGAGAATCAAATAATGATGGTCTCATGATCAAAATCATTGTCCTTTACATCCATTTTCCTCAACAAGTGTGGGGAATCTAGGGCTTCCCATGACTATTTTTGATTTGGAGATTCCAATCAATGCAAATTAGATGAATATTAAGAGTGTTCAAGGACCAATGTTGGCATCAATGACAACACCATTCAACAATATCCCCCTTTTTCATTGATGGAAACACACACACTATTGAAGAATCTAGGGCATCTGGGTTATAGTGAGATTCTTCTATCAATGATAACAATATGTGAAGTACTTTTACTTTTCTTATTAGCACAATCTTCGCTTATTATTATCAATATGCATTCTCTTACTTCATCAAAAAATTACCAAAGTAAAAGGAGACAAGAACACAAGATGTTGGCTCTCAGTTGGGGCAAAACCTCTCTCACCTAGAGAGGAAACCCCTCTGCAAATTTCTCTTATTGAAGCTTCAATTAACAAATGCCAAACCCTAGACCCTTGACAGGTAGATCCTCCAAGCATAAGATATAATATATTTTCCCTTGTACTTCAACTGATGCCTCCTTCTACATTGCACCTTGATTTCTTCTTTTGCACTTCTTCCAACAACTAGTAGCACTATTACTGAAGCCCTAGGTCCGCTTAGAGACCTCTATTTTGGTGTCTTATTTTCTTTCTCTTCCTCACTTGATAGTATTCCTTCAATGTGATACTAAGGCTAGATAATGAGGCTATTCCTTGAGGTATAATTCTAAATTAGAGGCAGATCCTCTAAACCCTACTGCAAATCAGGATTCTCACACGAGTGGCTGATTTAGGCTTGTAATTGACCTCCTTTTGCTTCTCCCTTCCTTCAGTTGAGATGACACCTACTTCGATGGAGATGGAGGCCTATTTGGAGCCTCTCTTTAGCCCAATCGAACCCTTTATAAGTTGTTGCACTTCTAGATCTGATATGACCATAGAAATGTCCTTCCTTCTTAGCATGTGTGACATAAAAGGGTCCTAAGAAATCCTCCACAATTTGGATTTCTTTCTTCTCTTCTTCATTGCCCTAGAAGCACCCTTCTTGCTCTTTTTTCGCACCTCTTTCTTGCTTCTTCTCTTCGTTGATTTCAGAGATCACTTGATGGTCTAGTGGTGAGGTCGTACTGCTCTATATATAGGAGTTTGTCCCTCCTTTTAGGTTGAATTGATCACCTGGTGAGGTTGACTTGACATTTGTGGATAAAAAATCATTTCTTGAGGTGGCTTGAAGAGGAGAGTTGTCTTTTCTTTGGAGGATATCTTTTGACATCTTTCTATGACTCTAATAGATAGATTTACATAGTGTAACATTCCCATATGGGTATTCAACAATTACATTGACTCTTTGACTTTTCTAGAAGCACTTCAACACGTGCTTGACCTATCAAATGGGAAAGAAACCAATTCTTGATAATGACAAAAATAATAATTATTTTCTTTTACAAGTACAAAGATCAAAATTACATTTATGAAGACGAGACTTAGTTACACTTTCTTCAACACATACTCCCCCTATGATTTATGCCGGCCCTAACTCCATGGTTTGATCTTCCTTTCCTTATTTCTCTCCCCCTTTGACATCAATGGAAAAGGGTTACTCCCCCTGATGAAATATTTTCCTTTGATGCTTTTGTTCCCCTAAGCTACTATGCCTTACATGGTTTTCCATAGATGATTCCATCTGTATTACCATGGGCCCTTATACAATTATGTGCATTACTTTGATTTCCAAACTTACTGCTCCATTGAACACAAGGTTGACCAATCTGCCCATAATACCGACTACAACTCTTATGACTTCTTCACATTTTTCATTTGTCAAATAGTCGAAGGATAGATCTTCAACCACTACTACTTAGACTCCCCCTCTTAAACATTCATAGGACATGAAGTCATCAAGTTGGATTCTTTAGAATAATGTATGAACTAGATTTGTAGCTAGATAATCCTAAACCTTGACACCTTCCATTGTAGATTCATCACGATCTTGTGACTTCTCAAATCCTGAGAGTGCGACTGTTGATATTTTTTTATTTTCTTGATCTTCTTGATTTTGTTTTCTTCTCCAAATCTTCTTGTAACTAATATGAAAGTTCTTCATCATGGAAGATTCCATCATATATCTGCAACCATGAGTAATATTCCCATAGTTATGGCATTTGTGTAGAATTTTGTAGAATTTTTCTACAAATCAGCTAGCTCTGATACCATGTAGAAATTTTTCTACAGATCAGCTAGCTCTGATACCATGTAGAAATTCCCACTGTAGATCACCTGGTAATGCAATGTACTAAAGCAAAACACTTGATCTACTTCTACAAACAATTTAGCGGAAGCTTAATCAACCATGAGAAACATCAATAAGAACACACATAATTGATAAGAAGGAATCAATCACACATAACACAGAAGAACTTACCCTGGGAAAGCACTTGCCTAAAACCCCATCTCTGTATTATCATACAAGTGGAAATATAGTCCGGATTACACAAAGACTTAGCTCGGAAGATATCCAACTTTCAGTACAATCCCTCTACTGCTCATAGACAGTCAAAGGCTTCTCACAAACCTTCTCCTATGCCCTCTAAGCCTCCTATTTCTATGCACAGTTTTTCCTGGGTCCTCCAGCTGCAATCTGTGTGATTCTCACCTCACACACAACACTGACCTCTGAAATAGCTGCACAAACCCGAAGGAGATAAATCCTCATCATAGATGAGCTTCCTTTATAGGAAAAATATTCATCCGACTGATAGTACACTGTCCCTTCTTTGATCTCAACTGGGTCTCTTACAGAACTGACATGCATTAGTTATCCATGAGTGAATACATAGTTATCTGAAAATAACAGTTGTCACATGCATGCAAGCATCAAAAAACTGTATCTCATTAATTTAACAACTTTTTTAATTAATCTAACTAAACTTGACTAAGTTAAACTAAGTCAACTGATCCTCTCAATATAGAACTCGTCCTTAATTCCTCAATCAGTGGAGCAAATCAAGGACACATTCCCCAATTAGTGGAGAAATAAATGCATGTTCTCCCAAAGACTTCAAGTTTGCTTTTCCTTAACTAATTAACTCGTGGAGAATTAATTAATTAATATTCCAAACTACTGGTAAGACCAAATTCGAATTTACTTCCTATAGATAGACCAGGGACTGCTATAAATAGGAAGGGACCCAGAAATGCTATTTTTAGAAGATGCTATTTTTAGCAGTTCCACCCGTCACCCAAGGTGGCCAAAAATGCTCATTGGCCAAACTGCTATTTTTAGAAGTGCTATTTTTAGCAGTTCTATTTTTAGCAGTTCTTAAATTTTGCATTTGTTGTTGCACACTTTTCAACGATTTATAACATTCAATGTTGAACCTAAATGATGGAGCAACTGACATATACTTTCTGTGGAAAAATCCATTTTGAAATCTGTCTTGCGATCCTGCAAACTTACTCCTATGGTTTTGATAATGTCCTTGATAAGAATCCCTATCATAAATTTTTTAATCCCTAGCCATATGCTTGAACTTAGAACATGAGAAACAATAACCATTAAACATACTAGAGTACTTGGATGAGATGTATTGTCTTGAAGATCTTCTGTACACATTATTTCTTGGAGGAGGTAAAACCCTTTGTTGATCTTTGTCCTTCATTATTTCAACATTACTTCTTGGAGAAAAATTTCCACCCTTCTTTTGTTCTTCTACTCGATTTGGCCTTTGAGGGATCTTGCTATCAAGTTTGCTATGCAGGGACTTGGAGCTTATGCCTTCATTGTATTGGTTTTTCCTGCTTCTTTTGCCTTCATCTTCAACTGAGCAATTTCTTGATCCTTCTCATTAATGACATGATCTCTATTTTTGACATATTGCAATTACTCCTTCTGTCATTCCTTGATCTGATTTATTTCATCTAAAGTTGCATTAAGTTCCTTTTACTTTTGACTAATCGATGCCTCATACTTTTGAACAGATTCATCTAATTGGCTTGTCAAGTTTTTCTCTTTATTTTCAGCTTCTGACACTTGAAGTCTTAAGAAAGCAACTTCTTCTTCGAGTATGTGATTTTCCTTCTCAGTTTTTCTAAGATCACTTAAGGCATTGATCAATTCTCTCTCCAAGTCTACTACTGCTTCTTCTTCATTTTTTTTTAGATTCTTTGATTTGAGAATATGAATTACGAAAATCATCATCTTCTTCTTCAGTTGTATGCTTATTTGAGTAAATATCATGGAGCTTCTTCCAAAGACTTTTGGTTGATGAGCATTGGTCTACTTTGGATTTTACAGGGTCTAGCAGAGCACTAAGAATGGCATTCATGGATTTTGTATTGTGCCTTCTAGATTCATCGCTAAATGTGTCTTCTAAAATAATAGAGTTTCTTACATCATATCCTTGAACTTGAAAATAAGCTTCCATTCTGGATTCTAATATTTCTTATTTGGCTTCATTGAACTCAATAATTGGTGGATCAACTTGATTCTCTTTATTATTTGTAACTGATTTGGAGACTATCGTAATACCAAAAACTTCATTTGATTATTTAGATGCATGCTTCTTTAACTTTCCCATCTTTTCACTTTTTAGATCTTCCTTCCAGTTGTTAAGTTGCAACTGAAGGAACTCACTCTCATACCAATTGTTGGAATCACAATTTTCATTACACCAAAACCTAGAGGTGTTAGTAGAGAGACGCATCACCAAAGTTAGAGGACCCTCGAGAGGCAGTTAACCACATGTCATGAAACACACGAGGAGCATTGAATTATCCAATGCCCAACAATTCCCCCCCCCCCCCCCCCGCAAGCTGAGGGTGTTTCAAACTTGAGACCTTTTGGACCTGATACCAATTGTTGGAAATATTGAGAGGGGGGTGAATCAATATTTCCTTTCAAATAGTTAACTTTAACTTCACAAAGCATTAATTATCATTAACATTATATCAAAACATAATTAGCAACATCATTCGATAATGCAAAACATCCAAGATAGTACACAAGAGATTTCTAGGTGGAAACCCTTCCGAGAGAAAAAGCAATGAACACTTCTTAATATATGTATTTAAAGATTAAATCAATAGGAAGCTTCAACTTCCAAGATTTATTAGCTCAAACTGAAAGGATTCTACAACACCTTGATTTACTAGCTCCAACTAGAAGCATGCTCCAATGCCCTGGTTTACTAGCTCCAACTAGAAAGATGCTCCAATGCCCTAATTTACTAGCTCCAACTAGAAGGACACTCCAACACCCTGATTTACCAACTGCAATTGGAAGGACACTCCAACGCCCTAGCTTTATCAACTCTGATTGATCGAACTTATGCAGGAACACAATAGAACATAGATATAAACATAAACATAGAGATGCAATAGAAATAGAACTTCATTTCATGAACATCAGAGAACTGAAATATGCTTACCTACAAAATGGAAATAAACTAGCTCGGGCAATGGTAGCTTATCTTTGAGAAGAGATGTGGCAGCTACATGCCTATGAACCATGTTACAATGAGGCTCAAGGGACTTTTTCTTAATGAACATCAAAAGAAAACCCTAATCAGCCAAAATCCTAACCCTAGGAGATGGAACACAAAGAGTTTGTGGGCCTTGTTGGGGTTAGTTGGGCAGCCAACTTCCCGAGGTCGTAACTTGGCCATATGATATATGTTTGGCGTGTATGAAACCTCGTTAGAAATATCTCTTCGAGTACTATAGGATTTGCAGCAATCCCCTACATATGGCTATGGGATTATGACGTACCAAAAAAAACGTCGTTTAGGGGGTCAAAACAACTTTGAAAGTTCGAGACCTGAAAAAATGCTAAAAATAGTAAATTTTGCTATAATCAAGGAAACTAATGAAACCGACTGAGGTCTAGGTGGAATGGCCGAGTGGCCACCAATATCCACCTGGATCATTGATTTAAAGGATGCTCTAACATCCTGCACAACCTCCAACTTGCCTTAGCACCACTCTGTTGCCTTAAAGTGTTCTCAGGCTCCAACCTAAAGGAGACTCAAATCTTTGCCTTGCACCACCCTGCCACCCTACTCAACAAGATACCACTTTTCCTGGAGGCTCCAATATTCATTTTACCATAGTGGACCATGTATCATATATTTTCAGACTGGATCCGCCTATGCTCAATGAAAACATAAGAATATCAAAAATATGTGAATTCTCTCAATTCTCACTAACAATCCCTGCATAAATAACTTTGACAGAAACCTTGTCACAATAATTATGCTCAAGCATCATATATAATTGAAAAAACCTCATTAGTAGAATACAACCATCATTGTCAAATCTAGGATCTTGAACATTCATACAACTACTAGCATAAGATAATACAATCCGTGCTCATCAAACAACTAGTTAACAATGACATTATTAAATCCTAGCACAAGTTCACAAATGAAGATACTCTTACTTCTTATCAGTGCATCAAACCATAGTTGTATAATTATTGGTCATCCATATGTTAGCATGTGAACTTCAAGGATCAATCACTAGATATCAACCTCACACTGTTGTATGTCAATTGATATACAAAGATGTGCCAACTCCTTGTATACTGAAAAGTTTAATGATAACTCAAACACAATTGAATCATTAAAAATCCACACTTCATACCTTAGATGTACATTGATAAGCTATATTATGTCAAATATCTTTCCTTTTGTCCAACAATCCACAACCAAATTGATCTCATCAATAAAATTCTTTTCATTGTGAAACCTTAACAATAGCCCTTCAACAATGCATGCACATCATGAAACTGCCCAATGCAAGCTATAATGGAAATATACTCTCAAGACACATATATGAACATAAACCATCACCAATGTAACATTATACATGCAACTCAATAGCAAGCAACATATATCTTTCTAGAACAACCAATTCAAATGAGACTCAGCCATATGAGGATAGTCTAGTTGCAACTCATCTGACTTTCTGCTTCACATAATACAAATATGTGGAAATGAAAGTAGCATACAAAACTTCACTAGCAACCTCTCTCAACTATATAGACTTATAGTCTACCAACACTCTCTCAATTCTCTGCACATACAAGACTTGTAAAATATATCATGAACACAATCAAGTAATGACTGCATTGGTTATAATAGTAGCAGCAATACAATTATTGATCATGGGTCCAAGGGAAAAGCTCAATATAAACTCATCAGAAAACATAATATCTTTCTCTGTATAAACCTTAGCAACTATGAGTCAATACTTGTGACACACACCAGTATACAAAGTCATATAGGCACAACACATCTATGACTCTTTGAAAGTCTCAACCCATACATGAAAGCCATAGTCAAATAAAATACAAAGGTATGTGATATTAAAATATGGCTAAGACTATATAATTCGTAGTATCCCCTACAATATAAATAATCACTTTGATCCAAGTGCACTAGGGCACATATTAGTTGTGTTCACAATCTCTCCTCAAATGAACACATAAATCTCTTTGTTCGGTACTGAAAACTGCTATAGGTATCACACTTCAATCCACATGCTTTGTTTCTAATCACTCCCAACCCATTAGATGTTTTCTATAGTAAATTGCACAAAAATATGTTTATGCTCATAATTTAAGCGTTCCTATGCACATATCATGGCATGCCTTTTCTCTTCTTGTGTCATTGCCCTAGATGTTCTAACTATGTAGACCATAAGCATACATTATTTTCACCACTACTTTTTGCCTTTGAAAAAATAGATAAACTCAAGTAAACTTTCATTGCACCATGAATTTCGCTTAAATTGAAGTTCAAATGAATGCCCTTTATGCACAAACAGTATTACAAGATTCTTGTGTACCAAACAAGTTAAATAATGGTCATGTGATTGATCCACTTCCATATACTCAGAAATTTTTAGATAAGGTCTCAAATAGTCACATTGAGTAGCCTTAAGATATGCCTTAGACCTTGTTGATGGTACTGGACCCGCCAACATTAAGGGGATCTCCCAGATATGAAGTCCCAACTAGACCTCACACCATTTGGAGTAGGAGTCCCAACAATGGGTGGTAATGTTATGCCTTGACTGCGAAAACGTGCTGACTGAAGTACATAACTTCGGTGAGAGCAAGTGTGTGACCCTGAAGAAAGTCAAGTGCGATGCATGAAGGTTTCAACACACGAAGGGAAAAGGAAGTGCACCCCTTGGAATCCTGTAATATTACACAGCTTGGAAGGAACACACACATATAATGATATCACGAGCTAACATGCGGAATAGTCCACAAGTTAAGGTGACAAATTATTATAACAACACACATTTAACAAGATTCATACAAATGCAAACGAAATAGTTCATAATCATAAGTGTAAATTAAATAACATACATTGCAAATTCAACAAGACTAGTCCTACTATATTCACAACGTATGCATGAAAGTGTGCCGATTTTGAGTTTTATTATAAGTGGAAGTTCCATTCATACATACACCATTGGCATACCACTAGCCCCAATAGTGGAACATTAAAGTCAAGAACACCTGCTCCTACAAAGAAGCATACTCACTCTACGCTACAGAGAAGCCGATGATATTCACAATACTCCCAAGCTTCTTCTAATCCTAAGCCTAGCCAAAATATTGGCTCCCAAAATCCCCTTACATGAATTATGAGGTTCTGTTTATAACAAGGGGGTGGATGACCCTTCAAATCCCCTTTGTGACCTTTTGACTACCCTCATGACTCTTCAACTTCTTTAAAATGACTCATTACATTACATGATGACTCTTCATATTCCAATATTGACACTTGGAATTTCACTTACAACATAGCTACAAATAATATTACAATTTACACTTGTACCCATATAAGACAAAATGAGGTAGAGACAACTTGATTGTTTAACAAGACAAAACACTATGATGCTTGAGTTTGGGAGGACTCTAGCTCAACAACTTCTACTTGATGCTTCATGGTAACATATTGGTGCGAATCTTGATACTGTGCGATGAAATCCCCAAACTGTGTGATGGTGTCTAGTTGGAAGCAAACTCTAGCCTCCATGGCATCCAAGTACAATGACTTGGAACTAGTTTCAACTTCCCTTTGAAGCATGAGCAACATTTTTCTAATTTGGAGAGGACCATCGATGTAGTTTTGCATGTTCTGTCTATTCAGCTCCAAATCTTCCTTGGTGGAAATCTGTCTCAGCTGCTCCAAGTACTCTTCGATCTCCTACCAGACCTGGTTCCTGGGTTTGGATTTGGTGAGTGATCCAATTGATGAGATCTTTTGTGTTTTCACCAAGACATCTAAACTACTAAATAACTGTACGTATGAGGCTTGAATGCAACCAATAAATGAGGTGAGCTGCTTGTTTTTATGAATCAACATCCGAACTCTCGCTCTCTCCATCTCTACCTATGGCTTCGTTTTCTTCACTAAGTCGGTGCCCCTTTATATCACATTGTCCATTCTTGCACATAGGTAATGGAAGCTTGTACATTATTAAGAGCTTTTAACAAATTTTTTTCTCTATTGTTGTAGGCCATGGAAAAGGACAATTGCTTTATGTACGGTCACAAGCTCCTCATAGAGGTTTCGTATGGTTTCTCTAAGTGTTGATACTTCAACAAGTATCGTTGCTCTCATCTCCTCCAAGAAGACCTGTGCAAAAATCGTGTTCTGTGCTGCTACACAAAGTTATTTTGTCTCTTGCCTAGAAGCCTATGATTTCTATTCCAATTACTCATTCTCCGTCATCAAATACTAAATGTTTGATCTTATTGCATTTGCAAAGGCCAAGTTGGCTTCGAAAATGGCATTTCAATTCTTTAAGGTGTCCGCCACTATCACCCTTTCTCTAATGAATGCATGTGATGCGTGATCATCTAGAAAATGATTTCTCCTTGGTTGTACAATCTTCTTTTGAAACTCATCAAATGGAAAATTGTACACATCCATTACCAGATCATCATTGATGGGAACAACATCCCCTTCCTCGATCGGGGTTTGCTCTGCTGCTAGAGGTGGTGGAGACTGAATGGTGGCCCGTGATACACTCGGAATCATGTCAAAATCTTCATTATGCGGCTCCTGTTTCATCTCCATATCTGTGACTTCAATCAAGTGCTCAATCTCATGAGAAAACTCTCCATCCTACGTCTGTTCACCTTCCTCCTCAACTACTGGTTGATTTTGTTCCTACTCTTTGACTTGTATAGGTGTTGTTTCTCCTACTATTGCGCCTTGCCTTTCTTCTTCTTCTCGCTTCTACTTCTCTTATTGTTCTCTCCTCCTCAACTCCCGCTCTTCCTTCAGTTCTTGTTCTGCTTGCTTCAATCTCAAATTTGCTTCCTGCAAGCTTTGTTTCTCTTTCTTCCTTCACTCTGCTCTTTGTATCCTCTACTTCCTCTTCTCTTTTGTTGCTAGAGTTGATTTCATAAGAATAGGATCCACTGTCATCTTGCAGCTTTGTTCTCCAGCCTTGTACTGCTATTTCTTTTGGAGTTGCTGCCCTCTGCAGATTAGTCTGTGAAGTCCCTACTAAACTAACCGACTCATGGGGTTTGGAGGGATTGTAGAAATTCCTCCATGGATCCTCCTCTGGCCAATGAAAATCCCTACTGATCCATTGAAAGTGAATTCTCGTACAATGGTCTTTGTAAATACTATGGGGAGCATATAGATTAAAGCCTTAAGTACCGAATGCAAACTTGAGTATCTCCTTTCCCTCTATATCCACAACTTTCAAGTTCTTTATCTCGTATAATCCAATTTGCAAAGGAAGAATGGGCCATCGTGCTTTCTTCTTCCTGTGCAAGGATGTTGATAACCCTATGACGAGATGATATGACACTTCTTGCACGACAAGCTTGTTCATGGCATACCTTGGTAAAACATGTGTCGACTTCTCTCCACCGAACACTCTAAGGAGTCCACCTGGTGGGGCATACCAATCTGTGAGCTTTGTTATTGCCGCCATTGCTTCTCGTGACATGCAAGGTGTTTATTCCTCAAAGATGATCTTGTGGAGTGGGATGATTAAATGGTCAGTTAGTTGTTCCATTACTCCTCGATGACTAAAATATGAAAGCAGCTTGTAATAGATATGCACAATAGTTTCTCGTGGTGTCCATGTCCAGTTCTTTCCAGGAAACTGACGTTTTCCACAAATTACATCCAGTGAATATGCAGACATATGAAACCTTAATTGATCACCGTTGGGAGGACTTCGAGCCTGTGCTACATGGGCTCTCAACTGTTGAGCCAATAAATATAACCATTTGAACAACTTCCCCTCATTCACAACCTGGTTCAATAAGACTACCCACCCTTCAGGAAAGGTCTTTATGCTATGCTGATCATGGATCCTGCAAGATAACCAAGAGCTAGTAGGCCTTCCTAAGGGACTTTGTCTTATATGAATGGGTGGGTGTCTATTGAAACTTCGATGGATATTTCACCCAGCCTTTAGCAATATCTCTTGTATTCACATAGTTTTTGGTGGCATAGAAAATGAGTCCATGAGCTTCATTGGCTCGGGAAAGTGGTACATGCGTTGATAGTCTTCTACCCGAAAGGTAGCAAGATTTTGTCCACTGGCACTACTCAATGTCATGGTCTTCTTATCAATGTGTGAAACAATCCAGCTGATGCCATCTACACATGGGAAGACTGGATATCTGCATGCAACCTTGGGTAGTCTTGCCTGCCAGATATTGAGATAAACCTGTCGATCCTCTAGATATGCCTCAAGGCTCTTTGTTGAAAGAGCTTCATTAACTTGCTACCATGTTAGTGTTTACCCCTTTTCTATAAACAGTTAAGTGTCCGCATACACTGGAAAGTCTACTGGTGTTTGCTCAACTGATTCCCCCAGTACTGCTTTCAGTGGTCTCTTTTGAAACATCTCTATTTGGTGCCATGGTAACAATGACTGCTGGAGAGAAGTGATTCACAAGTGTGGTACCTGTGGGATAAAAATGACACTCATAGCAAGCAAACATTAGCCTTTTGAAAATATGACTTAAAAGCATGATCAAGTAGTAAACTGGGCAACTGATGAGAGGGATTGTGTAGTTTTCATCAACAAGGGATATTGGCTGTGGAAATTGCGCATTGCACAGTCCCAACAACCAAGGGTGCAACCTGAGGCTTGAGACCGCGTAATGCGCGGTTCAACATGGGAAAATACTGGGAGAGAGTGCACATTACGTAGTCTCAATGGCTAAGGTGACATGATGAGCCCTTGAACTATGCAATTCGCAATTGGGCCAGCCTGTATCCACACTGTGGCTTTCCAGAGGCCAAGCTCTCGACCTAAGCCTTAGGAATGCGTAGTGCCCAACTAGGCAAGGAAAAATAGGACTAGGGAAAGCATAGATCTGCCTGGTGGAAGTGTGAAAAATGAGAAGAACTAAGTAATAATGTGGGATTGGGTCCATATTTGACTAAGTATGAATGAATCAATGTAGATAAGATGCAAAAAGTGAAAGAATAAAAGGAAAATTAAGTATGTGAGGAGAGTTGTCGCAACGACGACCATGAGTGCAAGAACAAGAAAACCGATGTGACACTTGTGAAAGGAAAATGACAACTTAGAACAACACTTCTACAACCTAAAATGAGTTGAAACACAAGAAACTATGAAGAGAAATAGGTAAAACAACACTCACACAAGCGAAACGATAAAAAGTGATAGAAAAAGCGACAAAAAACGATAAAAGTGAAACTCACTAGGAAAAGCGACGATGACCACATTAAAGGTTCCTTGATCTCCTTGGGAATGCTAGAGATCCAAGATCAAATGTGAAAATGAGCTCTAGAGGCATCGATTAAATATATTTGAGAAAATTAGGGTTTATGACGAGCATGCCTAAAATCAAGGAAAAAGTGACAGTTGGCAGAAGTTTATAAAAAATAAAAGTGTGCCTCCTTCCAGATACTAATAATGGATCCCTATTTTTTAGGGATGTTTTTGTATTTTATCTTTTTGCTTTTTTTTCTTTTTTCTTTTCCAGGGAAACTTTCCATGCACACTGTCAGGAAAGACTACACAATTCTAGGGAACTGGGCAACTTTTCGGCTCAGTGCACTGCGCTTTTTTTGAGCTTAGTGAGGAATTGCTTAGTTTATGGGCTCAGTGATGGGATTCTTTCCATGACTGTGCAAATTTTGAGCTTAAGGCTTACTGCCAGTCTAAACTGTGCAATTCCAATCATCAAGGTTGGTTGCCCTCAAGGATTGTGTAGTTTCTAGAGGAAAGGCCATAACTGTTGTGTGACAAAGTCAAGAGGTTAGCTTGTGACTTATAAAGACCAGTTAAATGTGAAAACAAGAAAACACAAGCACACATGAAAAATATAAGTCTCATTCGAATCATGAGTGCTTGACAATAGTACAAGATAAGATCTCGTGGATAGGAAGGAAGGCTCCAAAATCGAAGAATATGCAAAATTTTGGAGCGTGGTTGTAACCACTACAATAGACTTATGCGAATATGTAAATCATCATAATGAGTAGCCTTACACGAATATGTCAATAAAAAAACAACAAAAATGTACAAGAATAAAACCAATGTTAGATTCCCTTTGTTTTTCCTCAAGAAAGCATGTTAATATGCCAGAAGTTCTGACAGAAAGGGGTTAAAACTCTTCTACTACAAGCTACCTCATAAACTAATATAGAATATGGATAAAAAATTACTTATATAACCCTGCCTCAAAGCTAAAATATGACCTCAAAGGAGCCTCAAAATGTGCAAACATATGGGCCTTAGTGGGTCCGAATTAATCCACAAAGGGATCTGAAATTTTAGGCCTCAGTGCCTCAGAAAACCCTGTTCATTTTCTTCATAAACCCAATGAAAAACCCTCAAAGAGTACTTTTGATCTACCTCGGACAAATGATCTGTTGACACCTAATCCTCAGCGATTGGGAGAATTGAATGTGAACAGTCATCAAGAAGATGAAATGAACGATCACATTCATGTATATAATAGATAGCTACCTAATGGAATAAATGAATCAATTTTTCTGGAGTTACTCCTGGCCTAACATGGTATCAGAGCATAGGTCCCAGGTTCCTTTTTTTTTGCCTTGTAACTCCTCTGTCTACTGCCTTCTGCTCTCTGTCTCATAATCTGACATCTCTACCTGAACGCTGGTTAATGCCTGAAGGAGAACACTGCCTGAATAGTTGTGCTATGCGTATGAGAGCCTGAACAATTGTGTTTTGAAACGCTGTTTGACATAGTATCCGATATTTGAAACGCTATTATATTTTGTGTAAGCTGCTGAGCATGGTATCAAAGTTCTCTTCGTTTGAAACGCTGTCTGAGTTTTGAAATCGTTGTATTAAAGATATTTGGAACACTGTCTGACATAACACTATTTTGAAATCGCTGTATCCGATATTTGAAACGTTGTCTGATATGTATTGAGCGGGATATGTCACCGTTAAGTTCATATATTTGAAACGCTGTCTGGTATCCGGTATTAAAAATGCTGTCTGATATGTATTGAGCGGGATATGTCACCATATTAAAAACATTGTCTGATATGTATTGAGCAGGATATGTCACCATATTAAAAACGATGTCTGATATGTATTGAGCGGGATATGTCACCATATTTGAAACGTTGTCTGGTATCCGATATTTGAAACGTTGTTTGAACAGTGACATATTTGAAACGCTGCCTAATATTGGACCATTATATTATGTTGGCAGTGTTGTATTATTATTTACAACATGCATTATTGTGATGTCTTTGCAATAGTTATTTGATAACGTTATATATCATATCATTGATTTATTGGCAACATTATTCAATGAATACCGATACCATGAGTATTGAATAATTTCCACAACGTTGATAATATCGTCTGCAGGATCATATTATTCGAAGCATCTCATATAATATATATTGACATATATCATTCATGTTTATATTATACGACCATGGTATAGCAGCAGAAGTTTCTCATACTTTTAGATGCCGAGGATAGCAGCATAAGTTTTTTTTTTCATAAGAGCAATTTTTTTTGCCATCAGAAGTATTAGTCTATCAGCAAAAGTTTTTTATATCAACAGAAGTAATCTTTTACAGAATGCATTCAATCATCTCTATGGTGGGAATAGTTCTCACAGGCAAGGAGAACTATCCTGATTGGTCCCGGATGATACAACACACCCTCATCTTCAATGAGTTGTGGAAAGGAGTGTGTGTCGGAGAAGGAGATAGTGACCCAGAAAAGCCTACATCAGACAAAGAGCTCGCCATCTAGGAAAACAAGAACAGCAAAGCATATGCATTAATC
>APFE031345256.1:0-11712 GCA_000404065.3 Pinus taeda | reverse complement strand
GAGCTTGATTGCATTAATTCAAAAGGAGAAGAACCTTACAACCATTGCCTTGACGCTGTACAAGCTCCTCCCAGGGTCCAACAAGAAGTCTCCTCTACTTTGACAAGCTTCACTCACTCCCCAATGAAGCCAAAAAGGTATGTGATCTCTCCTCTTAAGCTCAATAGGAAGTCTTGATTTCACTAGCATTTACCCTCAAAAGTTCAGCTTCTAACCTCCCTGGCCACCACTGACCTAATGCCTCAATTTATAGTGCAATGGAGATCAGTTACCAGCTCCTCCTTCAAAGGGATAGAATCCTTCTTCAAAGGGATAGCTCCTTCCAATAAGGGATTAGTTCCTCCTATGATGGGATGCATGAACCACTTGGAGCGAACAATCCACGTAACAAATGCTTCTAGAAAACTCTAGAATTAAACCAAGATAAGTTTTTTAAGATAAAGATTGCGCCTTTTGACTTTTATAGGGGTATGCACCCTCCCCTTTACATACAAAGTGTATAAGTACGCAGATATCCTGAACAAAAGGGGCGGGCCCACAGGCAAAAGTGAGAGAAAGTGCGGAACCAGAGTTACATTGCTTTTTTGATGTCTTTCTCTCATTTCTAAAGCTTGTTCTGAAGAGCTGAGGTTTGAGACTTGCATAGGAAGCTGGTATAGGTGGTGATAGACCTACACCGACTGCAAATAATCAAGGTGACGATATTTTTGTGTAACAGATAGGGATGGGATATTGTAGGTTTTAGGGATAGGAATAAATGGGGAAATAGGGGATTAGTGAATTTAGGGGGTAGGGGAACTTCGGGAACAATGAACTCAAGGGATAAATGAGACAAGGGAGTGAAAATGGGATAAGGGAGTGATGGAGGAATGATAGACTTGGTAGAAAAATGGATTTTCAAACCCTAGGCAGCAAGTTTCTTAGAATGTCAAATGGTAGGGTTTGATTTTGTGTTTAAAACAATTATTATGTTTCAACCACCATGATATAAGCACAAACTTGGATGAAAACCAATGATGGAGGCTCTAACTGGCAAATCCATGCTTTTTTTTTGGGCGATTGGAGGTAATTCTGGAAATTTTCGGGCCTTTGTCTCTGTTGGATACCTATACCAATAGGTTTCATGTTTCATGATTGGTAAATATAAGTGCCAAATATGCTCCAATTTTGCTGCCACAAAGGTTCCATATTTACAAAAAAAAGGGAAGGTGTATATAGGCCTACATGTTCACAAAAAATTTATGGATGACCCAACAGTTCAATCTGGATCATGCCATGTTTTCAGTTTATGTTGTAGAATAGAGAAAGAAATCTGTCCAAACTGTTTAATCTTGGCAAATCAGTAGCTAGGTAGAGAAACTAAGGTTCCCAACTGTTTAATCTGGGGCCTTGGAAGGAATAAGGGTAGTATTAGATAGGAAATGAAAGCAAAAAAGCAATGTAAAGAAAAGGCATACAAAGAGTTTGAAGGTCCAAGTGCACCCTCCAAGAAGGAATAAAAAATGCTAGGTGAACTAGTTGGGTAGGTAGATGGGGTTGCAGAAGTGAGGTTCCTTTCAAGACCAAAGTTACTAGCAATGTACAAATAAACAATATAGTGGAGCATGACTAACTTCCTTTTCCTTTTGTATATTACTCATTACTAACACCCCTTCATAAATTGTGTACATAAGAGAAGCTTAAAGTTTTATGATGATGCTTATGGCCTTTAAAATCCACATTTCTTGTGCAAAAGTCTTTTCATTTTGATCTACTCTTGACTCCAAGTTATTTTCAAGAAAACTTGGTTGTACTGGCCCTCATCTATATGTTCCCTCCATATTAACACCTAACTCTACTATTTAGCTCCCTATACTCCATTATCCCTATTATTATAACACCATGGTGTATAAACCCCACATTGTATAAATATTCCCCTTTGGCACTATAGCCATAATCTTTACTCCCTGGGAATTGAATTAACACCTGGTTAAGGTCAAGAACCCATGTTCAACCTTTCTCTCCATCTCAACCCATTTCCCAACCCAGAGCTCCATTTTTGCCTAAAAGAACCCTTGAAGAAAACCTTTAAATCCCCTAAACCAACAAAGGGTGGGAACACTATGAAAATATACCCTCCCGCCTTATCCTAAGGTCGGGAGCCAGTTTTTGCCTTTTTGTATAATCTCATCGGAACCCTTTTTCCTATAGTTTCGCCTTTCCTAATGTTGGCCGACCAATTTTAATCTTTGCAAACAAAACTACGGGAAAACCTTTGAAAATCATTTATCAAATGGAGGGTCCCGCCGGTCGCGCTTGCCGAGAAATACAATTTTTAAAACCCGCCCACATACTGCTATTGCCCGTGCAAGTAACCCTCCCAATGACCGTTCGATTGTGGCTTTCCCAGATCTACGGCTTGCAGCGATTTCGGAGGAGCCCGACGTCTGACAGTTAATAAAGACCGGATTTATCACCCGTGCAGGTCCGTCATCCGACAACCATCCGATCACCCGCCCGCAGATCAACGGCTCCTAGCAGTTTCGGAAGGCCCCCGGCGTCCGACAGATACCTTTCGATATCTGTCAGACGCTTGCATCACGCGGGGACATGCGTCTTAGCCGAAATCCATCGGAGCCCCCTCTGACAGATTCCTTACCATGCAGGAGGGGGCTCGATATGGAGACACCTGTCCCTCCCATGTCCCCGTCCTGCTGTTGTACACGTTGTCGCCATGTCTGCCCACCTCGTCTCTCATTCGCCCACCTGGCCGCCACCTCATCGTCCCCGTCGACCGGTCTTAGGCCGCCACGTCACCCGATGACATCCTGCTGATGTCATCCCACCTGGTGCCACATGTTGACGTCATGCTGACGTCATCCAAAAAAGCGCGCCAATAAAGTAAAAAGCCATATTTTACGGTTTTTTCCGCAATTTTGTTATTTTTCTGAGAAAAGCACTTCTGCGCTGTCTGCATGCATTCCATGATGACCATTCTACCAGCCAGCCTATGATCATTTGCAAGAGTTCAGAGCGCCAACCCAACTGCTACTTCACCCCAAGCCACTGGTTAAACAGGTATTTGCCACTTCATCTTCTCTCAAGTTGGTTTTTTCACGATTTCTTGTAAAATCTACCTTAACCAGGCATAAAATTGAAATTTGACCGGGAAGCCAACTATATCCTACCTCTATTGAACAGTTTAAAGTTGAATTACTGTGGCGGAACCGTTCTTTTAGTTCAATTACTGTCAAAACCCTGCCCTATTCACACAATCGTGAACTCACTAGATTGCTCCCAAACTGTCAAAAGAGGTCTGTTGAACTGCACAAAAGCCTTCTCAGAAAGCTCGGTACTATTCTGTTCTACTGTATAGCAACCCTACTGTTTCCCGTCCCTCTCAATTCCACCTGTCAGTTAAGAACACTCAGCATTTTAAGAAGCATCTGAAGCAGACATGGATACCCCTGCGGGATCAGTAGCCCTTAATGTAACTCCCTTGAATGCTCCTCAGAGAGAGATGGACTGGCAAGATTTGGCTGACCTTGATTACCAAATCTCAGAAGATGCCCCGTCCAAGTGCACATTCCACATTCACCTGCTGAATGAAATCAGGGCCAAATACAAAGATGGAACAGATATCCTGGGCATTTGGGAATCCTCCCTCCCAATCTTCAAGATGCCCCAAGTCAACCAGTTCCCTGACCTCATCCACTTATGTGCTATCTGCTATGATCCAATACAGAGGGCTGTAATGAACTCTCAAGGTGAAGTTGTATTTTACACCACCCCTCAGGCCATCAGGGACATGGTCCAATTCAAAGCCTAGAAGAAACTGGTTCCTTTATCCCTGCTGGACCTAATCAATCAAGGGGCCAAGATACTCACGGAAGCAGAGATCCTCAAACTGAATCAACTGTTTATTAAGAAGTCTAATACAGTGCTGCATCCTCCCATCTTTGATGGCTATCTAAATCCGCTGGGTCTAGACCTAGCATACATGATAAGCTCAGTGTTGGGGTATAAATCAATGGAGTTCATAGAGGAAACTGTGCTGGTCATCATGACAATGTTCACCCCTGGTAAGGCCCCCATCTGCTATGACTATGCCACATATATCTCTGACAAAATACATGAGCAATTTCTACATTTATCCAGAGAGAGGGTGTTCAGATACACCTCATACATATATCATCTCATCCTCTTTTACCAATATGAGAAGTTCTCCTTTGAGATCAGGAGAACAGATGCAGCAGGAAACCTGAGATCAGTGGTCTACTGAAGCTCAGTCTTCCATGTCCGTGCATATTCACCCTATACATATGCTGAGTTCATAGATTTGTTCATTCATCCTGCCTTGGCTTTGCTCTTAACAGCACCCCCTCCTAGACTCTCTGATGAAATGCAGAGGGTTCTGCAACTGTCCACTGCCTATAGCATAGGAGACTGGTATTTCTACCAACATCACACCATGATTAGAATATATGGGTGTGAGCTGCGCCCATACAAGCTGCCTAAATTTGTGCCCATGAGGCTCTTTGCCTTGGAATACTTCAGACAATTCGGCAATGCCGATCAGATCCACTTTGCAGGAAGAGGCAAAAAAGCACAACTCAAAGTCAGAAACCAGCTTGGCCATTTCATATTAAACAAAAGAGAGGGGTGGAAAGAAGCAGATAGAATGTTGGAAGGCCTTGGCCTAAAACAAAGCTTTCTCTGGAGGCCTTATGACCCCAACAACTTCATATCCCTAAGAAGACAGAAATACAAGCTCTCTGGCTATGAGCATGAGAGCAAACTCCATATTTCAAGACATGCAAATCAACCAAAGTGGAGAAGAAACACACTAGAAGAGCCTGTATCCCAAGAAGAACTAGTTGAGAGGGCTAGGAGGCATTTATTAAAAATGGCTGACTTGGAATGTCCTTCTCAGGTGCCTGCTCTACCAGATCCTCAAATAACAACACCTGCTTCATCCTCTGCAACACAACAAGAGGCAGCACAGACTTCAGGACAGGGACAAGGCAAGGGAAAAGACAAAGTAATGGAAGAGGCAGAGGGCCAACAGGGCCAACAGGGCCATCAACAACAACCCCAGCAAGAACAGCAACAAACTGATCAACAGGATCATGAGAAGCAGAAAGCAGAAGGCCAGGCAGCCACTCAAGAAAAAACAACTAATATGGCGCCTCCTAGACAAGATTCTAGGGTAGACTCCTCTATCCTCCAAACCCCTCAAAGGGAGGATACCAGCAGAAAGAGAGAGAGGGAAACCCCCCTCACAGAAGCATCAGACAAGCGGCAGAGGCTTAACCCCTTTTTAGAGGAGGAAATACAAAGTCTAGAAACTTCTGCCGGCTCCTTGCATCAGGAACAGGATAAAGCAGCACTAGGGGAGGTCAGCTCCTCAGGACAACAACAGAATACAGCTGCAGCCATAAAGGAGCAATTTAAGGAAGCCAAGAGGAGGAGTGAGCCAATAAAGATTCGGCTCTATAATCATTTATTGAATATGGCTCCTGCAAATCAACAAAGGCTAATGGCTGCCTTTGATGTGCAAGAAGTCAAAATGACTATGAGTCATTTTGCCCCTACAGTGCAGCAACCTCAAACAGCTGTGGATTATATAAGGACTAATTTAGAAGTCCTTTCAAAAGACATCCACCCCATAGACCAAATTGAACTCCACAAGCAGACGGGTGAGATGGTCTATGCCACTCTGGCAGATAAGACCTTGATTAACTACAGGCTGCAAAATAGCTTGAATAATACTGCAGCACAGCTTGAGTTGGAAAGGGCATCCTCCCAAGCTAAAGACAACAGAATCAAGGCATTGGAAGAAATAATCATAGAGTTTGGGCATGACCCCAATGACGTTAAGGCAATACAACAAGTCCTTAAACTGAGGGATGCAGATATAGCTGCAATAAAAAAGAAGATGAAGATCCCCCCAACTCTTCACCCACAAACAGATGAAGTTGCCCAGCAGAGGCAAGAAAAAGATGCAGCAGCATTGTTAATGACTTTATATAAAGAGCTGATAGAAACACAAGAGAAGCTGCAAGACACAGAGACTACCCTAGAAGCAGCACTACAAAGGAGGGAAGCAGGGCAATCTTCCAAGCTACCCACAGAATCAATAGACCTTGAGGAGACCCCTCAACAGACCATTCCTCCAAGGCAACAGGCACCAGAGAACATTCCAGCCACTACAGCACCAGCCACTACAGCACCAACAACCGAACAGGCTGAGAGCCTGGACATGCAAAAGCTAAGGCAAGAAATACAGGTGCTAGTGTCTCATATGTCAGAGCTCAACCAAGCCAAGGATAGCTTAGCAAAGGTAAATGAAAAATATGATAAGTCTAAGCAAAATGTGGCTGAGAGGGAGAGAGAAGTAAAAGCTCTAAAGAAAAGAATTGCAGAGCTAGAAAAGGAGCTCAATTTTGAGAAAGTTACAGCAGAGCTCAAACAAGTAATTTGGACCACCATTGGACAAGCAATAACTAACCAATGGGAGTACATTGAAGCCATATATGAGCAAGTGGGACTCATTGGCAGGGCAAGAAAGGAACTACACAGAGCAAGGACTTCTCTGGGCAACATGCATGAGTTCGCCCCCAAGATGATTGAAGTACTCAATTATAGGACAAGTTCCCAACTGGTGAAAATGGGAATTGGAAATAGGACTGAAACTATTTCTCTGATCAAAAAAGTCCTAACAATGAAGAATTTAATCCAGACCCTAGACAGAAGAATCCAGGATATGCAAGCTGATATAAACAAATTTCAAAATAGATTCCTGGCTCTGCAGGACAAAGGTCTCCCCAGCTTGCTAGAATCAGGGAAGTTACTCTCTCATGAAAAGTATATCAAGAGGTTAAGCACTTTTGCCGCAATTCAGATTGCTGAGACACCAGGAACATCTTCAGCAGGCCCAGTAACAGGGCAAATTCTTTTTGAAAAATTAGATAACTTGTTTTTTATTAGAAATGAAGTGTCACATCTATTTGATGAGCCCCCCCATTTCTATAAATATACAGAGCCTGATGAGACCTTAGGGTCAATTTTGAAACATCAGCTGCCTCCTCTAGACACCTGGCAAGATTTAATGGGGTTACTTTTGAATCAAAGCTGAGAAGTCAAATCTTTTTCTTCGGCAAAAGATTTATATTACATATACAGGTGGGCTAAAGGCACATCAGCAGGTATGAAGACGCTGAGCCAACTCAGCACAGGTACTCGACCGCAGCAACAGCATCGGCAAGCACAGGTGGCAGGACCAAGAAGACACAAAAAGTAAACAGCTGCATAGCACATCATTCTGCAGTTATGACAAAGCCGCACAACTGACTCCGCAAAGCCCAAAGGTCAAAAATTATCCTGACGAGAGTTAAAGGCTTTTAAGGCTCATTTATATTTGTAATTACTTCTCATCTACACACCATGTACGAGTGTAAGAGATATTTTCCTCTCAGATGACTCAATGCCTGAGATATTTTTATCAAACTTCTATATATTCCCCCTCACATTTGTTAAGAGGGGTTGGACTCCGGATGTAAAAGAGCTCTTGATTTCTCTTCTGTTACTCTTATGTGTAAATATTCAGACAGCTAATACAAAGGATGATGGAATTTTCTCCAAGCATTGTGTCTCTCTTGATGTCCTGATGGTGCGTGACTAAGAATTTGCAGGATTCCTGTGTATTTCATGGCTCGATAAGTTTTACTTGTTACTCTCTGTTACATATATCTTTGATATACTGTCATATATCTTTCATGTTCACCATGTACTCAAAGCTAAATGGCCAGGAAAAAGAATAGTTCCAGGATTTAATCTTTGATTACCCTGAACTCGCGTTTTTTCTCATTTTTGCTGAAAGAACTATTGCTCTCCTCTGCATGAAAATTACGTCCATCTGCCGCCAACCTGCTGAAATCGACCTAAAGAGCGTCGCCGCCTACAACCCGCCTGTATTTGTCACCATTGCCGGCAATTCACCAGGTATTTACCCAGAGCAACCCTTCAGAGCTAAGTTATATCCATATTTCTCCGGAACTAAATTCACAAGAGTAAAACAACCTGTTTTCACCAGAAAATCCCTGGAAAAACAAGTATTCCTCACAGGTGCAGGGCTGAATTTCACCTGCTGAACTCATATACAGTCACCATTCCCTAAATTCCCACTCTGTCCACGCATTCGTGGACTGTAAACCTAAAAAGGCATAATTCACAAAGAAACAGAGTTGCCATGCTCCTGCAATCCCTCAATTAAATCTTGTTGTGCATTCCGCACCATTGTCATCACAGTTGCCTCATTTACCCTTAAAATGGGCTTGACTTCTGCAAAATTAGCCCTCTGTGGTCTCCTGCCCGCTAAAACCAGTTCAACACCAAGTCATAACTACTGCTTAAGCATGGAGACGCCAATAGTATGAATGTTCAACCACTGAATGCCCCACACAGAGAGCTAGAGTGGAAAGCCCTAGGTGATAAAGATTACCAGATGTTAGACTCCATGCCCATGACAACCAAGTTTAATATTCACCTGATGAATGAATTAAAGGCCCAACATCTCAGTGGGGCTGACATCTTAGGAATTTGGGATTCCCACGTACCCATTTACAACCTCCCTCAAGTCAATGGTCTTCCCAGGACTTGATTAAAACAATGCATGTCGAGCTATGACCCCTATCAGAGAGCTGTCCTCAGCCCCTCAGGGCTCAGTATTGTTCCATATCACCTCTGAGGCATCAATGTGAAATGCTCCACTTCCACACCACAAAACCCCTAACTCCTCTCTCCATCCATGATCTGATAAACAAAAGGGGGCAAGTTGTCCAGTGATCAGATTGCCAGGGTAATCAATTGTTATTTCGCCTCAATATCAATCCATGACCACTGCCTTCCATAGCATATCCATATCTTAATGAGCTGGGCAAATGATGGTAGATTTGATCAGTTAAATCCTGGTTATGGGACATATGAGGATGTCGATTGAAACATCATGGCAATGCGTCATTTTCTCACCAGGGATGCCTCTGCTGTACATTATGACTTTGCTACTTTTTATGCCAATAAGATTCATGAGCAATTAATGGAATCTAGAGAGGGAAAAGGTGTTTAAATACACCAGGTACATATATCATTTATTTTTGTTCTATCAGCCTGATGCCTTCCCTGTCCCTCTAAAAAAGCTAGATGCCTAGGGAAGCCCAAGGTCGGTTGTGTATTGGTCTTCAGTTTGCCATCTTCTGCCTTATTCACCTTACACCTATTGTGAATTTATTGATCTATTCATTCATCCAGCTATGACCTTGTTGTTGGGTGTCCCTCCTCCAATATTAACAGACGAAATGCAGAGAATTCTTCAACTCTCAAAGGCATACAACATTGGTGATTGGTACTTCTACCAACACCATACAGTAATCAGAGTATATGGCTGTGAGCTAAATCCCTATAGGCTGCCAAAATATGCCCCTATGAGACTCTTTGCCCTAGAGTACTTCAGGCAGTTTGGAAATGCTGACTTTGTCCATTTCCAAAGTAAAAACAAGAAGGTGCAACTAAAGGTGAGGAATTAGCTGGGCCCCTTCTTGTACAATAAGGAGGAAGGATGGAAGGAAGCTGATAGGATTCTAGAAACCCTCAGATTTCAAACCAGTTTCAAGTGGGTTCCTTATGACCCTAATCACTTCATTTCCCTTAGGAGAATAAAGTACAAATTGGGTGGCTATGTTCATGTGAAACTGCCTCACATTGAAAAGTATGCCAATGCCCTAAGCTGGAAAGAAGGCACCTTAGAGGAGCCAATTGGTGAAGAAGAAATTTTAAGAAGAGAAACAAGCAATCTTGAGAAAGAGGATGACTTGGAACATTGTGGGCAGGTCTCTTCCTCTTGTCAGAGGCAAATTGGAGTAGCGGCCTCATCTTCCACAGCCCAGCAGCAGGTAGCCGAAATTTCCCAACAGGAAACAAATAAAGGTAAGAGCAAGCAGGTGGAGCAGGAACAACCACCTCCTACAATAGAGCAACAAACAGAAAAAGAACAAGAACAGCGACAAGAACAGTAACAGGAACAACAAGAAGAAACTCAAGAAGAGGGGCAACCTATGCAACAAGAACAAATAGCTGAAGCCCCAACACCTACTGAGCAACAGGCTCAAGAGAACATGCCATCTGGGCAAGAGAAGATGGTGGAGACCTCAGTGCTCCAAACTCCACAAAAGGTGGAAAAAGGAAAGAAGAGGGACAGAGAGCAGGAACTCCCCTTACCACATCCACAAACCAAGGGGAGAAAAGGCAGAGATTAATCCCTCTCTGAGAAGAAATGCTTATGGGGCAATCGGTGATAATGGGCCCACCAAGCATGGAGGTATCTGCTAGTTCCTTTCAGCAGGAACAAGAGAGAAATCTTGGAGGAGAGGTCAGCTCCTCAAGTCATCAAAGGAAAGTAGAGGTAAGCATCAAGCAAAAGTTTACTGATATCAAGAGAAGAAATGAGCCACTCAGGCTCCAAATCTACAATTAGTTGCTAAAGATGGCCCCTACAAATCAGTAGAGGCTTATGTCAGCCTATGACATTTCAGAAGGAAAAATGACCATGAGTCATTTCATGCCCACCATGGTGCAACCACAGTCAGCTGCAGACTACATAAGAACCAACCTGTAGGTTCTTGCAAAAGGCATTCACCCCATGGACCAAATAGAACTTCATAAGCAAACGGGTGAAATGGTCTATGCAACATTGGCAGACAAAGCAATGTTGGCAAAAAGGCTGGAAAACAACCTAAATAATACAGCTGCCCAACTGGAGTTGGAGAAAGCATCTTCCCTGGCCAAAGATAACAGGATCAAGTCTTTGGAAGATATAATTATAGAGCTGGGGCATGACCCCAAGGATCTAAAGGCCATACAGACGCTGCTAAAAATAAGAGATTGTTGAAGCCTCGAAAATCGTTGCGCCAACATTGGGGGAAACCACCCGGTCCGGACCTTAGTGCAGCTCCTTTTCCGTTTAGTGTAGTGGCTCCGACTGGGGATAATGGGACCAGTTTCCCAGAAATAGATGAATGGGATGAATGAATACTTTGTAGATAACAGTGGCGATAGGTAGATGACTAAAACTATTGATAGAAATGTAAGTAAATAAAACTATCCCGGGAATCTATTTGAACTTCTAAAGCGTAGCTTTTGATGTTCTATATCTTAAAAATACAATTATATAGATGACTGCATTCTCAAGACACAGATATTAAATCATTCAAGATTGCTGTACCTAAATAGTTAGACACAGCGATTAAAGCGATGCTACTAGACTTTAAAGGTTCATATCATCAATGCATACATGAAAAAAAATAAGGCATATCATCTGAACATCCAATAATGGTATGGACAAGATTTCCTATTATTACGCATGCATACAGTTAATGATAGCAAGAATAATTACACAGTGAAATCATATACACAGAATGAATCCAAACAAAGGATAAAAATACCATTTGAATCGTAAGCCACTCCCGATATGAATCGCTATGTATGGCTTCTACTTCAACGCATAACAATCTTTGCATCAATGACAATAGTGCACAATTGATTCAAAAATCTCTCCATTAAAGTAAAAGCAAGTGGTCGAGTTTCATAAAAGAATAGAGGCTGAAGCACAATAGTGCAAACTTCAGTCTGTTAAGTCTTATACAAAATTTTACGACCCTTTCTAAATGCATGAAAGGG